>CM076584.1:27939758-28034532 GCA_034641835.2 Pinus albicaulis | reverse complement strand
GAGTAAGCTGTTTAGTTTCATAACCATTAGAAATTGTCATTGAACCAGATCTGCAACTGATAAAGGCATCAGCTGTGGCCAGCCATGGCCTTCCTAGAATTAAGGGATGTCCCCCTAGCTTTGTTTTAGTATGCAATACAACAAAGTCAGCTGGGTAATTCCAGGATTCAACTGAGATAAGTAGATCTTCAACAACTCCTTCAGGTTTAATTGTAGAACGGTCAGCCAACTCTAAAATGGTGGGTGTATCTCTGATTGTGTTATTCAGCTGTAACATTTGTGAAGTTTCAAGAGTCATTATGTTTATTGCAGCACCTAAATCTACCAGAACTTGAGGAATCATTGTTTTACCAATCTGAACTGTCACGGTAGGATGGTCGGGATCACCATATTTCACAGGAGGGGTTTTTCCAGACATTAATGCAGATAAGTCACCCATCACATGTACTGTAAGGGGATCTTTAGTTTTCCTACCAGGTTTCTTAACACAAATATCCCTTATTGTTCTGGCATAAATTGGTACATCTCTTAATGCTTGTAAAAGTGGAATTTTAACATACAAATTTTGCAATTCCCCTAAAAGATTAAAAGTAGGTGTTTCAGGCGTTCTGGTTAAAACCAAACGCTCGGGGAATGGTGGTTCTGTTATTTCAACACTCTTGTTAGAAGGTGGTTGTGCTTTCTTATGTTTCTCAGTTTCATCTTTATCAGAATCAGAAGAAGTTATGTCATCAATAATAGGCTCTACTATTTTCCCAGATCTTAAATGAATATCATTACATTGCATAGTAGGAAATATAGACTGATTCTAAATATCAATGACTTGCACAACTTTATTATTGGGGTTAGGATTTGGTTGCACAGGTAGCTGGGGTCTCATTTGGTTATTTGGAGGAGCATTTGATGGCATAGGAAGTGGTTGTTGGAATTGAGGCAATTTATTTGGATACGGGAGTTGTTGGCTTCTCCAACTTGAATTCCAAGGGTTAAAAGAAGATGGCTGCTGTGGAGGCCAAGGAGTCCACATTGAAGGATCAACAAAGGGAGGGTTTGATTGCTGCATGGGTGGGAAATTCATTTGATTGAAGGGTGGGTATTGCATTTGATTGAAGGGAGGGTAATTTGTTTGATCGAAAGCAGAATAATTGTTCCAACGATTAAATGGCATACTAGAGTTCATACCTTGTCCTTTTGGTTGCCATTGTCTTCTTTGAGTTAGCAGGTAAACTGCTTCAGCTTCTTCTTCCGTTGGTTGCAATGCTGCCTTTATTCCTGGTAGAGAAGGAAATTGTTGTGTTTCATGATCTTTCTCACAAAGGGTGCAGATTGGTATTTTGTCCAATGGGCACTCCCTTAGTGGATGTTTGTCTCTGCACTTCGGGCAAAAGACAGCCAGAGTTGCTTCTGCTTCAGCTTGCTTCTTTTCAACCTGCAAAGTGTCAATTTGTGAAGCAAAAGAACTTAACATCTCAGTTTTAAATTCTTCAAGTAAATTACCTATTTCAGCTCTTGTTGCTCCCCCACTAGCTGATTTCTGCACTCTTGAATAGGTGGGATCTCTATTACTTACTCTATTCCTTGCAGCTCCCCTTGAACACCTCTTAGAAAGTTCAACAATCTCATCATAAGATTCCTTAGATATATCTCCCTTGCCAAGCATGTTTAACATATCTAAACAATCATCCCTTAACCCTCTAAGTAATATTGTTTTGCGAATTTCCTTACTTATATTCGGATGATCAGATCTCTGTATATTGTACTGCAGCCTTTCTACATAGTCCTCCAGATTCTCGTCCGGCTTTTGTGCCATATTGAATAGTTCATCCTTCTTTTCACTCGTCCAGCAATAGTCTTGATATTTAAGCAGAAATTTCTGTTTCATCTGCTCCCAAGTTGTGATTACCTGACTCCCAAGGCTCATGAACCATCTTAAAGCATTTCCTTTTAAGGTTGCTGGAAACAATTTCAACTTTTGAGCATTAGTAACATAATCATAACTTCTGCATAATATATCAAATTCAAAAATAAATTCATCCGGATCTTCAGAGGATAAACCATGAAAGTTAGGTAAAGCAGACAATGGAATGTTTTTCATAGGAGTTGTTCCTGCAGGGAGATCACTGATAGGAAATCCCAAGGTAGAGAGAGAATTTTCATCCTTTCCTTCTCCTTCAGGATCTATGCGTCCTCCACCAAAGAAATCTTCATTGTTTCCTTCCATTGTCTGTTCTCCTACTGCACTTGCTCGATCGTCAAAATCCTCTACTGGCTCCTCAATGTTTTCCACTGGTCGTCCAACACTCTCTATTATTTCCTCAATTTGCTCTGCTGATTTACTAACACTTTCTTCTGACTCTCCAGCACTGACTGCTGGTTCTTTAATCACTGGCTCCTCTATATTTTCAGGACCCACAACTTCCTCTGTTTTGTAATCTGATTGAGGGGAGTGCTGAAGTTTTGGTCTTCGAGAAATTAATCTCTGTGATGATTCAGCCTTTGATACAATCTCGTCAATGAAATTCTTTCTTCCTCCCCTTCCTTTGCCTTTGCCACCTGTGGGGTTAGTTTTCTTTTGGTTTCCGCGTCCTCTCATACAATCTGCACATTTAAAAAGAAAAGATTAATGCTTTTGAAATCTATAATTTCCTTCCCCGGCAACGGCGCCAAAATGTTGGTCACTTTAATTGTTTTCACAATTCAAGCTCCACATAAATTGTCAACCCGAGGAAGTCTTTTTATTCCAAAGACAATCACGCACTGGATATGCTCAATTTCAAAAGCAAAAACAATGTTGTAGTAAAAAGCCACACAATTACCAATCATACAAATCTAATTATTCACACTCTATTTAATCAAAGCTGAATTCAATTATGTTATAGCAGAAGTAATTCCTAGGTTGCAGTTTAGAATCCAAATAAAGGGAAATCAATCTGCAGGAAAGGAAACCAATCAACCATAACAAGAACAAGACCCTATTACTTTAAATAGGAACTTCAGCACCTGCTGCATGACACTAATCACTCTGTAGAAAAGATAACTCAAGAGACCAAGACCCTATTCCCATGAACAGGAACCTTCAGCACTTGTCTCCTGTTTCTAATCACACTGCAGGAAAAGGAAGGAAATTAGTGGGAGCAGGACCCTATTCCTTTGTACAGGAACCTTCAGCACCTGCTTCCCAGCATCATACATTCAAAATAATACGGAAATATATTTCTCAACTTCTTAAGAATGAATGTACTGAACACATGCAGCGTTAAGGAAACAGAATATTCAATAAACTACAGAACTGTGTAACTGGTGTCTCAGCAACAGAATTAAAGTAAAGTGCAAACAGCATAAAGAAATTAAACAAACTACAGGGACAGTCGGGTGAATCTTGTGAGGAAGGCGCGCCCTTTCCCTCTCACAAGATTCCCCAAGGAAAGAATTAAATTGGAGCGCTCAAAAGGAAATTTTATTCATCTGTCAAAAGAAATGATACATTACAAATGGAGTCTAGCTCCAGTCTCTCAAATACAATGTTCTCCTGTAGCTTTCAAACTCGAACTCCTTTCTAATGATGATGTCTCCTCTTTTTAAAGAGGAGACATCTCTTACAATTACATGAGAGCAAATCTACGTTTATCCCGAATCTGTTCTTCTTTCTTAAAACAGGCTATTCTGTTCTTCCATAAAAAGATATTGTTACAACAGATATAAAAAAGAGTGCTATCTTCAGAATAATCCGTGTAACCACGTCTTCATGTTGTTGCCATTGTTCCACAAAATACTCTTCTAGAATCGCAAATTACGAATGAAGGCGGAATTTGTGTGTCGGCTGGCTGTTTCAGCAACGGAGTCGACTGTTTCAGCAACGAAGTTTGACTGTTTCAGCAACGGCCGTTTGTTCCAGCACAACATATAACTTATCTTCGATCTTTAGACTTATGTTAGCAACAATCCACTTCGATTAATGATAAAATATAAGAGTAATATGGAATTATATGTAAACAGATTAAACATATAATAAAGAAGAGGATTTTATATACCTTGGGATAAAGTAAATGAAAATGATGATGGAATCCTTTTTAAGCATGGTTATAAAGGTAAGGTGGTGTCAAAATATATAGTAAAAATGATACATAGTGAGGTCCTAACAAACATTAAGGAGGATTATCTGGTTCAAGGGTGTGTTGTGGGTCCTAATTCTTGGTGTGTAGTGGGCATAAATTCTCTATGGTTATAAGGAATTGTGTGGCCAAGGTAGAGGATCTCTCTCTAGAAGTGATCAACTGACAGGCTCTGCATTGGGTATCGACTGGGGTATATGGTCTCATTGGTTTTTATCATCACCTTTCAGACATACTTGGTCATTGACATTTTGGATATTAATATCTCATTACACCCTAGTTGGGTTCTTCCTGTGCTCTGGTTGGATACTGTGTTTTCTTTCTATTATGTTCATTCACTCTGTACGTGAATTTCAAAATTCAATGCATGTTTTATTATATTGGGTTATAATTCCATTGACGTGTTATCTAAATTGGGGATTCAACGAAAGGGAGAGGGACATTCACTATAATTAATTTATTTTGAAATTTCATTGGCTTCATTTATTTGGTATATGTTTATATCAGACAATTGAGAGCCTTGAATCCATGGCTCAAGGGGTAAGTAGCAACTTGGTGGATTCCACTCTCACCAACATGCATCATGAAATCTCTGGGATGTTAGATAACATGAAGTCTCTTCAAAATTGGCTAGAAAGGATCAAAGATGGACTAGACGATATGAAATCTCAGTTACAAGAGATTATGATCCAATGGGAGATCAAAAAAGGGGAGATGACATGACACAAAGACAGTGCAAAAGAGTGGTCACCCAATAATTAAATTTTGTTTGTTATGTAATGTTAGTACTTTTTTTTATTGATATTTTTTGGCGAATATATAGCTAGAAAAATAAGGTTTGTTACTTAATTATCCTAGAATCAAAATTTAATATTGTGAGTAGATGGATGAACATGTATAAAAAGATAGGGAAATTTCGCCATAAATATAAACGCTTTTGATGGGATGTAACTTAACTGAGATTTACAAAAATATTATTGTTTCACATTAAAAAAATTATCTCCCCACCTCCCACTCCTCTTTTTGTCTTCAATCAATAACTTTTATCATCATTCAAATGTTGAGTTGTTATCAATGATTGAGGAATTTATTTCTTATAATAGTATGGAAATAAATTATTTAGGAAGCTCGTGAAACACAAGATGATTCACTATCGCATTTCATCTATAAATGAGATTTTTTTTTAATATGAATTAATAAAAAATAACCTATTGTTTTTCTAACTCGTAAAGTAAACTTCTTCCACCTACAATCTATCCAATGATCACTGCTCCAATAGCTATATGGTTAATTTAATCTAATTGTTTCATTTTAATTTTTTAACCCACCATGCCAAGAGTTACCCATGTATTTTTTTTTTTAAAACAATTGGAATTTGGTTTTCAAATATTCACTACATTGATGCCCCACATGACATTTTTTCCACCTAGGCTAACCCATGCCTCCTTCAAATACATGTGGACTACACTTTTATGTTGTCCAATTCTATCATCTTTTATGATCACACAATAAAGATTCTATTCCACAATTAAGCAATCAAAATAGGATTTGCTAATATTAATAAACTAATGTTGGATAAACTAGACAAGATTATGATTCAAATCTCCACAATAAGGCACTTGATAGGTATTAGATTTATATAAGAAGGATTATGTTTGTTGGACTTTTACTAAAGTACCTTTGAACATTCTAAAAGAATAAAGAATCACTTTCACAAATCCTTGCTCCCATGTCATTTAATGATTTGATAACTACTATTGAGTTGAAGTTCGTTGAGATATTGGAAAAATATTTAGATATTAAATTTGAGATTTGGCTATGTTGACAACATGTTTGATTATTAGACATATCGTTCTATTTTAAACCTATTGTCCACATTCCATACAAATCAACAATCAATAGAAATTTCATGGGCATGCTAAAATTGTTTTGGAAAATTACTTTGACGGCGTGGACCCAACAATTTTTTGTCACATTCTTGATTGCTAAAAACTATGATTTTTATTGAAGACACCCCTCCACCACTAACATTATCCACTAGACGTTATTTTTGGGGGAAAAACAAATTGAGACTAAATCGATTTCACTTGGAATAACTTTGAATTGCCTACTTTGCAACTTGATCCTAGTGTCCTTGACTACAATGACATGATATTATTTGAGACCAATGACAATTAATTCATATATTTCCACTACAATTATCTCAACTTCAATATTATTAGTATTGACATTTTCTATAATGGCGTAATGATATTAAGGGTGTGCTTGTGGTATTAGACACATTTCTTTACTCTGGGAGAAAATTATAGGTGTGACACTATTTTACAATTATTTATAATCAAATGTCTCATAGGCTCCTTCCCATTTTTTCTTGAATGTCAGGAAATAAAATATTATCATATGTTATTTTCTCTCTTATTCATATATCTCTTCCAAATGAATTGAATCAACCTTCTTAGCATTCCCCACTAAAATATAAAACTTATATTTCTAAAACTTTTCTCATTGATCTTTTCAATGATCCGTGTAGCTTTGTCCAAAATTTGTCCCATATTCATCATTATCTTTCTCAATAAATATGCTAATACTCTTTCCTATTTAAGGAATATGTCAAAAATCCTCACAAACAAAAATAGAAACTATCTCATAATGATATGGATTCTCTATCGATTTCACCTCTAATGCCTTTACAAGGTCCTCAATTATTTTGTTTGCTTCAACATCATCATTTGTATTATTTATACTAGTTTCAACATGTGAAACAATGTTAGTATATTTATTATCCTCTCTCATTTCATATTCATGGCTAAAGAATCTCTTCTCCAAATGTTTTAATCTCTTATTGATTACAACTCTTGTATCCTTGGATTGAAAGTTTAAAGGTGACGGGACATTAGCGGATTTTGTGCAAATTTTATAAGAAATTGAAAATTATTTACTTTATTATTTCATGTTACAATAGTATCATCAGTTGTGAGTCAAGGAATAAGACACTTGGAAAACTAGCTTAAAAACTAGACAAGGTTTACACAAGCAGATAGTCATGTCTTTTGGTCCATGCAATGCACCATTTACATTAATGAGATTAATGGATGTTGCATTGCACCCTTATCTAGATTCATTTGTTATTATTTATTTGCATGATATACTAGTTTATATTTTTATTTAGGATGAGCACGTCTCATAGTTGATGCAAGTGTTGGAGACTTTGAAGATGCATCACTTGTTAGAAAATTCAAGAAATGTGAGTTTGCACAACAATATTTGGTGTAATTAGGATATGTGATTAGTGGAGGGTAGCTCAAGATACATCCTACTAAGAGAAAGGCCATCATGAATTGGTTAGTGCATATGAATGTTTCAGAGTTTAGGAGCATCATTGGGGTAGAAGAGTACTCGGGAAAATTCATAGCCTCATTTACACAACTGCACACCACAACAACATGTGGAAAAAGTTTCTAATGGGGGAAGGGATATCAAAATTCCTTTAAAGAGTTGAAAAATAAAATTAGTTAAGCACCTATTATTGCATTATTGATGATCAGGGTGGATCCAGAAATAAAAGTGGCCTTGAAAATATCTCAAAATTAAAGTCATCAGATGGAAGAAAAACTAGGACCAGATCGTAGTGCTCATTACCCTAATTCCAACGGTGCAATTAACACTCAAATCCAAGTTTGTATGCTCAAGTTATAGTTGGTAAAAATTCTGGTCAAACTAAGCCAAGTGGCAGACTTACGAGGCAAAAATTTGGCAGAATATCTGCACACGAAATCTGGCGGTCGAAATAGGTGAATTTGTCACCTAATTAGTTTGTCTAATATCCCTTAAAAGCTAGCGAGAAAATTTAAACTATATTGTATAAAAAATTATAAGTTGGGGTAGCAAGCTGCCACCCCTGCCAACCCCACAACGACCCAACGAAGTAAGTATATATATATATATATATATATATATATATATATATATATATATATATATTGTAATGTGGTGTCCGACAGACCCACCCGACGGTTGACCCCACTTTAAAATTAACCGTTGGCCATATTATATGTAACCACCCAAACCAAAGTTAACCGTTGATGTTAAAAAATATATATAGCCATGTTTTTAAAAATAATTTCACACTAAGTATGGGGTGGGCGGGGTTTGAAGCTTGTCCGCCCCCACCAAATCTGTCGAGCCTTACCATTGAGCCAATAGACCATACCTTGATGAATATTCCCATTATCTTATATAAAAAATCATTTTCCCATTCGAACGCAACGAATGGTGGAGGAGTGGAGTGGAACCTTGAGCGGCCAGGAGGGTCGAAACCATGAGCGGGAGAATCTCCAAGATGCTAAAAAAAATCCTTTAGAGGGCCAGAGGTGCTAGTGTCATAATTTGACAGGTTTATAGTCGATTTTTCACTTTTTCGTACCAGGAATCTAACTATGCATTCCATTTCTCCATTCGAGGTCTCCATTTTCATGCCATCATCAAAATTGAAGGTATAAGTGTCATTTTTGTAAAGTTACTTGTAATTGATTTCTTTGATGCCACTTAATGAAAGAATGACTCCCCACTTTGAGCAGGGCCTGGAGACATAGCCCACATTGGGTGAACTCCGTAATCAAATAATTTGTGTGCTTTTGATCTCATGGTTTTTTTATGATTTCTGCTTCTTTTTCATGTGTTAAGTTACTTGGTTAATGTGATCTTATATATGCAATTTTGTATGTAACCTTGAAGTTAAAATATCTAGATCAAGTTTGGTATCAGAGAAAGTATTCTTGATGCAAGTTGCATGAGTGAATACTAACCATGAAAAAGCTCCAAAAAGGTGAAGGAAAACTCAAATCCTTTGATTCCGAAGTGAGGCGTGCACCACGAAGATGGAACATGGCAGATGAGGATGCGCAAGAGGAAGAAGATCGAAATTATTGCAAGATATTCTTCAACATGGCAGAAATAGTTGACAAGTTATTTGTAGAATATGAGAAGACAATCATGCATGAGAAGAAAAATCTTGATGATCATGCATCGGTACACCATGGAGGTGGAGGAGAAGATCCTCCTCCCTCTCCATCCACCAGTGAAATTTATTCTTATTCATCTTCTCATCATTCTAATATGCACCATAAAAATACATCTAAGAAGCCATTTTGTAAGCTAGATGTAAAGTTTGATTTTCCCATATATAATTGAGAATGTAATGCAAAGAAACTAAACAATTGGATTAGACAAATCAAGGTTTATTGTTGGATTCAACAGATCAAGGAGAATGAGGAAAATATCTAGTTAACATCCCTTCGGATGAGTGGCACCACTCTCGTTTGGTGGGAGAGTAAGTGGTAGAAAGGCAAGAAAAACTTGGGTAATCCCCTTTCTTCTTGGTCCAATTTTGTTTTTGTATTAAAATATCAGTTTTATCCTCTAGTTTATCGACAAAAGGCTTTAATGAAATGTCAATATTTAAGACAAGGAAAGGGTCAAAATGTACAAAGCTTCACAAAAGAGTTTAGGAAACAAGCTTTGAATTTGAACATTCCACTTGATTAACCTAAAACTGTAACAAACTATATTCGTGCATTACATAGTTACATCAAACATTCTTTGTTATTATTTGAGCCTACTACTATTGATGTGGCCAGTGTGAAGGCCATTCACCTTGAAAGTAGGGGAAATAATGACAAAGAATATCAGTCAAGGAAATCATATTTCAAGCCTCATAATGGAAAGTTCAAAGGAAAAGACAAGGGAAAGGACAAAAAGGTAGCTACAACATGTTGAAATTGGCAACAATAAGGGCTTCCAATTTAATTTTCCCTTAATTATATTAGAAGTAAATTGTAATTCCACATTACATGATAGCTTGTACGAGTTAACTGAGCCAGGAATACTTAGTTAGCTCATCCAATTCGAGTTGAGGGTCAAACTGGAGGCATGTATATTTCACTCTAAGTTTTAGAGGGTCTAGTTACTATTTATTTAGAGTTGTAATTAGTTAACTCATTTATTTGAGTTAAAATCAGTTTAACTAGTTCTAACTATCAGGTGAGCTAGTGAGAGGTCAAGTGAATTAAGTCTAATTTAATTCACATGCATTGATCAATGAGATAATTGATAATCCACTACAAATAGTTGTTGCATGTCAGTTCTAAGAGTGACCCAGTTGATATTGGAGTTAAAGGGAAGAGAACTAACATGCATGAGGTCAGTAGGACATCTTTGTGTTGTGCGATTGAAATTCTTTCTCTTTCTTGTTCATGTGATTGTGCGATCGTAATTGGTTTCTGCAATTTGTAGAATTGATTCAATATTTTGTTTTAGTACATTACAAGATCAGTTGAATCTATTTAGATATTTTTACATGATCTTTTTCCATCATTCATTATGTCTTGTTACACATATTTGAAGGAGTTTAACTCTGAGGGCCAAGTTCATCATAGCCATATCTTTTATTCCAAGCCCTCCATGGGAATTTGGTGGTCAAACAATTTACCATTTAAAATGAAGATGTTTCTTAGGATTGGGTTTTACCACTACCATAAAAAAAATTATGATCTTGAGCTAGGGACCATTGCACACTAGAGGGAGTAAGTGAGATTGAGAATTGAAAGATGGACAAGGCTAAAAAACATGTTTTATTAGAACAAGTTGTTCTAAGAGGTTTGGCCAATGGGAACCCCATTGGTTGAATTTGGATTTGACTTTCTCAATGATATTTTTCCAAGACTTAAAGATAAAGTTATGAAATATGATATGATTTCTTATGTATCCGGAGGAACCCTTGTCTTATTAATGGCTAAATATTAGAATGCTTGATAAAAGAATAAGCATACCTCTTGTGATGTTCTAAGTATAGAGATGGATATTATTATAATTTATGAGCCATCCTGAGATTTTTACAAATAAATCAAACACTTCTTTGAATCTTTAAGCCATGATTAAATAAGATCCTTCCAATAGTAAAGTATCATTTGTGAACTAGGAATATTAATTTTCTTTATTCCTCTAACGATCTTAATTCCAGTAAGGTAACCTCTTACTCTCTCTATTTCCAAATTTCTATTTAAGGGATTCAACCATGTTGATGTAGAGATAAAGGTACAACAAGCATCCTTGTTTGAGTCATTGGTTGGCCTTGATTTAGCATGCGGTCCATCCATTGACCAAAGGGGCAATCCATGGGTTGTCAATACAAGGGAAAATCTAACGAATGAATGAGGAGATATTCCCAAACTTATGCACAACATCAAGGAGGAAGGAATGGAAAAATCTATTGAAGGAACTAACCATGTCTAGCTTGATAATCATCCCCTTCTCCCCTCTCATTCTACTAGGGTGGATGGCTTCTAGTAGAAAAAATAATATTCTTAATAATTTGTTGTTTCTCCATGAAGCCTCTTTAGTTATCAATTTTTTTTGGGAGAAACTTTCAAATTCTATTGGCTTTGAATTTTTTCATAATCTTGTAGGAGACATTAAAAATGGAAATTGATTGGAACGTAGAAAAAGTGGAAGGGTTAAATCCCTTGGGAATGAGAGCTATGAAGGACAAGTTTGTGCCTCCTCCAATTCTAGAAGACCTTTGGATGTACTACCTAGGTCACTTTTATGATGTACCAACATCTCCTATAAAAGCACACTATGACCCCATCAAAGGTAGGGAGCTTGTATAGGGAGATGCAAAATTCATTCCATGCTCAACAAATTGTTGGGATGTTGTATTTAAAAAAGAAATATTATTAACAAAAGAAATTCAGTATTTACCAGAGATAAAGGAGAGAAGGGGGATAATACCCCTTTCTCCCCTATCGTGAAAGTTCACCTTGATTTATCCTTGACCCCAAATTAGCCATGTGATTAGCCTTGGAGTTTTTTGATCTGAGAACATGGAGACATTTCTTTTCAAGAATAAATATATACAACTAATAAATCCACTTGAAAAACTAACTTAACTTTGTATATGAGGGGAGAGATCTGGAATATAAATGTTGAATTATATTTATGGAATCACAAAAAACAATCGCCTCCTAAGTTCTCAAATTCACAATTTGCCTCAAAACCCTGATATAAGTCACCCTCCATTTCCACCACCCCTTCAAATATTTATTTATTACATAAAGCAATTAAAAGATATAATTAAAAACTTGTATTGGGGTGTTGTTCAAATGAAGAAGATGTGGAATTATTTTTACTAACTAGCATCAATCTATCTTAAGTGTAGATCTATCAAAGATAACGAATGTTCAAAGATCTCAAGGTGCAAACCTTCTTTGATTTGATCTCTATAGAAGCTTGATATATCAGGATTTCGAAGCTTGGTATATCAGGATTTCATATAAATTTATACTAATTGTTAAATTTTAAATAAATTTTATAAATTACTTATTAATTTTATTTATTTTTAATTAATATATATATATATATATATATATATATATATATATATATATATATATATAATAGGTTTTTATATGAAAAAAAAAAGTCTAACATGTGGAGAAAAATTCTCCCTGCGATATTGCGTGTTCATTTGGCCTTGTCGTATTACAATTTTGGTACAAATTTGCGAATGAAAATTTTGCCAATTACGTTTTGATTGTCATAAATTATTACTAGAAATAAAAATGAGAATATTCCCAATCACAATTTCTACAATCTTGAAATCACAAAATTTCAAAAATAACAAGCATGATGAAACGCTGATTTCCCATGAAATTCTCTGCAACATGAACCTGAAGACCATTATCAATGTGACACAATCTGAATGGTCACAATCTCTTTATTCATGAAAGAACGTCCCTCTCTGGAAATGGCCCACCATTTCTTTTTCTAAAGTTGAGAATCTCATAGTTCTACTTGGTAAAGTATTTTTATTCTAAACTTGATCCAGTCATAGAGTATTGTTAGGGTAAACTTGATCTACTTGTAGAGTCAATTTATGATGAAACGTCTCTCTGAAAATAGCCCACCACTTCCTTTGTTAAAGGAGAGAATGTCATGGAATTTTTTTTTGTTTTAATTGGGAAAGCGTTGCCTTTATAGATAGTGTATAGAGTTTATGATAAGAGTATTTCTCTTTGAAAATGGTTCACATATTTTTTTTTAAAGTAGAGTATGTCATAGTTTTATTGGGAAAGTATTATTAGGGTTGTTAGGTAAATTTGAGAGAATTTATTATTATCGTGAATTTATTTAAGAGCACGATGATTCCATTGTAATTTGCCTTTCGACCATTATGAAGACATGATAAAAAACAATATGGAGACTATAAAAATGCTAAAAACTGTGTATGGCATAATAAAATACCTAGCCATTTCTGTGTGAATGTAGCCCATATTGGGTGAACCAATTAATTTTGTCTCATGTGAATTTGTTATGATTTATGGTTATGTTTGGATATTTAATTTTTATTTCTTTCTCATTTTTTTAATAACATTGTTACAACAAACTAATCTCAAGCTAGCATACAAAAACACATATCGCCCTCAATCCTATTCAAATGGTTCATTCCACAACTTGATTCTTCATCTTATTTATGGATGAGAGGGATCTCATAATGTGCTATTGCACTACACGACCTACCTTACGACAACCTCATGAAATATTTGTTGCTTTACAACTTGGACCAAACATCATAGGGTGTTCATACACTTGTACAACTCTCCATAACACATTGGCTCCTTCACTAGACTTCAACACCATTAACTTCGTCTACATTCCCTAGTCCATGCAGCTAAGTGACCTCCCTCTCACTATATACCCATCTTTTTTAGTGCCTTTATACTTTGCCTTATGTGATGTTCCTTTCCAAGGAGGAGGATCTATGAATGGTATCAAGATCAGAATACTTGGGGACAAGAAAAAAGGTCCTAATAATTTAATTATTTGATGTCATTTATAAAGTGATATTAGGCAATTAGATTATTAAGTGGCTTTAATTGATTAAGAAATAAACCTTATAAAAAGTCACATGATGATTGGATATTTGATAAATTGATATTGCAGCTCTAGTAGATCACCATATGATGGGAAATCCTTGTAGAATTTCCAGTTTTAGTGTTGAAATATACACCCTAGTTGGTGGCAATCACTTTTGATGGTTGTAACTCCACCCTGGTTGATCATTTGCTTTTGTAGAAGAGGTTGAATTTTTTAATAAGTGAAGCCAATTTTCCCAGTTGGAAGAGGATCACCAAATTAATTTTCAAGAGGGTCGAGTTGATAATTTTTTGTGGAGGTTGGGCTGCATTTCTAGAATTTTCCTTACACGTTTTTCCTCTAAATTAATTGATGTAAAATCCTCTCCAATTTACTAATAAAATAAATTGGGTTCCTAGTATTTATCTCTGAATTTATGGGTAATGTGTTTGCAAATTTTGATTAAGTGTTTCCATTTTTTTATGGTGTTCTCGGGAAAATTCTATGATGTATTTCTTTGTGAATAATTCTCTAAAAATTTATCTAAATAAATAAAAAGGAATATTACACCTTCACCAAGAAATCATCTACAATATTTGTTTCCCCTTGAACCAACATTTTACTCTACTTCCGCAGCTAGTTTAGATATGTATCTCTATAGTTGATATGGTATGCATGGTGGTTCACTTCATGACTCTCCCACATAGATGCTCGTTGATAAAATTTCAAAAGAATTATCTTTCAGATTCAACCTCATATAATCTTACATCATTTACAACCACAACCTTCTTCTCTAAGCCATGATCCCTTGGTTCTGATACCAAGTGAGCTTTAAGCTCAACTCTATCACATTATAATGCAGAATCCCAAATTCTTTTAAAGGATTTAACTACATGTAATACCACAGACCCAATGCCATTGGTCAATAATATCAGGTGCCCAAAACTACCACTGTTGGCTTAAAATCTTAACTCTTTCACGACATCAATTTTACCTAACAAGTATGGCATCACTAATGATTTATTTGTGAAGACCATGAGATTTTGCTTCATTCCATGGTTTCTAGATGTTGGGGTTTCATACAATGTTACTAATGGCCATTTTCACTGTTGCATATTCATGATAGTTTGTTTTTTAGATGGTAATTAAGAGTTTTTTTTAAAACTAAAAATCAACTAATATAGTTTTATTTTTATGTTATTATCAAATTAATATTACATCAATCACAGTGAATATAATATAGTTATAAAATGAAAAGGTATCCAAACTAAAGGAATCAAATTGGAAATATGGATCATTATGAAGTAGTTCATGTATAAATATATAAATATGTTTATGATTGTTATAATTCCTAATTTTCCAATTCTTGGGCTTAATAGTTCATAAGGTGAACTTGTAATATATAGTATGTTCATTTACATGATATGGAATCATATCCCTAATTTTAGTGATATTTAAAATTCCATTACAAAGTATTTTTGTTGAACCCCCCTTCGAATACATATTTACACTTTTAAAACCTTATATTCTTTTTTTTGACAAAAAACCAAGAGAAATTTATATTAAGAAAAAGGGGAATTAATACTTTCATCAATCAACATCAATACACAAATATTTCAAAATTTTAAGAGGCCAAAACCTAATAGTTGTACATAACTGTGATGATGGATGAAATTGGCAAGCCAACAAATACTTAGACAAAATTGATACAAAAAAATCAACTACTTAGATATTATACAAGGACCTATAAATCCACTGGAATCTAAAAGTCATTAGTTGAAGAGAGAGGGAGAAGAAATAATTTTCATAGTTGTCCCTACAAAATCCATTTATTTTGGGGCTTGCACAAGAGCACTAAGGTCGAGAAGGTCCAATCGTATTTTAGTGTTTCTGAAGTGGAATACTTGATCCATATTGTCAGTCATGATGGTGTGTGTGTGGATCCAAAGAAAATTGAAGTGATGGAGTCTAACTATAACCCAAATCTCTTAAAAGTTTAAATTTTTTTCTTGATCTCAATGGTTACTACAAAAATTTCATCAGAAACTATGACCATATTGCAACTTCTCTCAGAGCCTTGTTTAAAAAAATACTTTCAATTGGAATGACATCAAAAATTAAGCCTTCCAATATTTGAAGAATGTGTGGTGTACAACCCCAACACTGGCTCTATTAGACTTCACTAATACCTTTGTCTTAGAACGTGACGTTTCTAGTAAAGGCATCAAAGTAATACTCATACAAAAAGGAATGTGACTCACCTTTACCATCAAAAAACTTTGTGAGAGACACTTGGGAAAATATACTTATGAAAAAAGTGGTGGGTATATGGCATGCATATTTTCTCAAGCAATGTCTTTAGATTAAAATATATCATCATAGCTTGTATTTATTCTTAGATATAGGATTTCATCCCTCAAGAAATAGAAATGGATCACCAAAATGTTGAGATATGTTTATGAGATCATTCATAAGACGGGCAAGGAGAATGTGGTGGTCAATTCTCTCTCTTAAAAGTTTGAATATGAATGGTTCTCCACTTTTCACTCTCCTTCATAAGAGAAAACTGTAGGTTTTAACCCTATATAGAAATTATCTACAAACGAATCTTTAAAACAAAAAATAAACAATAGTGAGAGCATAAAACATAAAACAGATAAACACAGAGATTTTCCCCCGGATCCCAAATCGAGACAACCAGCTTGATTTTTCATTATATTCCTTTTAGTGTTGCAACACATATATATACATGCCGAAGCATACATAAACCCCAATCCATTAACCCTGGATTAGAAAATAACCATAGTTCCCTTGAACGGATCTACAAAATACCAGGGGCCGTAAACTAGCATGCCCCAAAACCATGTGCAAACCCATGCACAAAACCATGGGTAGGTCCGCCCACCGAAAAAGAAGGTCCAAAAAAAATTTCCCGGGGCATTGCCCTGGAACCCGAACAAGGGGGGCTACCGCCCCCCCTGCTGCACCTGGCGCAATGTACAAAGGAGGCTATCGCCCCCCCTGTGACCCCCCCACACATGACTAGTCGTGGAAAGAATATAACACATAACCAACATTATCTCACTCGTTGTTTTCTTTCTACAAGGGGCCACAGGAGAGCTTATTCATTAGCCCAACTCTGCAACACCATTGTTTCTATACACCAAGAGAACTTCTGAGTGCTCACAGACTTCGTCAATGCATCTGCAACATTCTTCAAGGTGTCCACATTTACCAGCAACACCCTTTTAGCCTCAACCATATCTCTCACAAAGTGATATTGAACATCAATGTTCTTTGTCTTTTAATGATAAGCAGGGTTCTTAGCCAAGATAATTGCACTTTGGCTATAACAGTCTATCCTTATAGCTTGCTACACTAACCCCATACTTGAACACAATCTCTGCAACCAAACTGCTTCTTTTCTTGCATGAGTAGCTACTATGTATTCTACCTCTGTAGTTGAAAGAGCCACTACAAGCTGTATTTTACTCATCCAACTGACTGCATATCCAAATAGGCTAAACACATACCCACTTGTAGATCTTCTTTGGTCCAGATCTCCAGCCCAGTCTGCATCAACAAAACCACGAATGTCCAACACTCTTTCCAATCCTGGTCTTCTCTGGTAGCATAAGCCATAATCACTAGTGCCACACAAATATCTGAAAACCCGCTTCACTATTGTCCAATGCTCCTTCCCTGGGTTTGACATAAACCTGCTCAATACTCCCACTGCATGTGCAATGTCTGGTCTAGTACAGACCATTGCATACATCAGGCTACCCACTGCACTTGCAAATGAAACATGAGACATATCCTCCTCTTCTTCTTGTGTCTTGGGACACTGTTCAGCAGACAGCTTTGTACCTACAAGAATCAAAACATTCACCAATTTACTATCCCGCATACTGAACCTCTGCAATATAGTCTCGACATACTTCCTCTAGTTTAATCAGAGCTTCCTCTTTGCCCCATCTCTCTTAATTTCCATGCCCAAAATATAGTTTGCAGCACCAAGATCCTTCATGTCCAATTTGGAGAACAGTTGGGTCTTCAAATATTGGATAATTTATTTTCCATTTCCAATTAACAACATATCATCCACATACAAGACCAAATAAATAACACGGTCACCAATTAATTTAAACAAACACAGTGATCCTCATTGCTTCTAGTGAAGCCAAGTCCCCGTATATAAGTATCAAATTTCTAATACCACATCCTTGGTGACTATTTTAACCCATACAGAGACTTCTTTAACCTGCATTCCAGTTCCTTATTCCCTTCACCATAAAGCCTTCAGGTTGTTTCATGTAGATCTCCTCTTCCAAATCCCCGTGAAGAAATGTTGTCTTCACATCCATCTGTTCTACCTCAAAATCAAATGCAACAACAACAAATAAAAGTAATCTAATAGAAGTAAATTTGGCAACAGGAGAAAAATTATCACCAAAATCAATTCCTGGCACCTGGGAATAACCTTTTGCTACCAACCTAGCTTTATATTTCTCCACTTTGCCTTCTACATTCATCTTCTTCTTAAACACCCATTTTCTCCCGATGGGCTTCCTTCCAATCGGCAACTCCACCAAATCCCATGCCTCATTTTTATGCAAGGACGCCATTTCATCAACCATGGCCTCCTTCCAGAGCTTTCCATCCTCTGAATCTACTGCCTCCCTGATGGTTCTGGGATCATCATCAGTTATAGTTAAAGAAAAATTTGAACAGAAATCAGATGGACTATACCTTTCTGGTTGTCTTCTTTCCAGAATTGATCTTCTCACAGCTGGAGTTTGTGGCTCTTCCTCTTTTGAGTCTTCTTCTGTTGTAGAGTCTGATTCATCCTCTCAGGGGCTCAAACTCTATCTTCTAGGTTCCTTTGGTAGACTTCATTTTTAACATCTTTTCAATTCTCTCTAAACACTACATCACTGCACAGACACAACCTTCCATGTTTCTAGGTTCCAAAGTTTGTAACCCTTTAAACCATCCTTATACCCAATAAAGATGCACCTTTCAGATTTATTATCCAACTTGCTCCTTTTCTCCTTTGGAACATGTACATATGCATCACATCCAAATACCCTCAGATGTGAAAGAGAGGGTTTCTTACCAATCCACACCTCATATGGAGTCTTATTCTCCAATATTGATGAAGGTGATCTGTTAACCAAGTAACATGCAGTCTCCACTGCCTCTTCCCAGAATTCTTATCCTAACCCGGTACCACTGAGCATGCTTCTTTCCTTTTCCATCAGCATTCTGTTCATTATTTCTAAAACTTCATTTTGCTGAGGTTTGTATGGAGTAGTCTTCTTTCATGCTATACCACACTTCTTACAGAACTCTTCAAATTCCTTCTTGCAGAACTCCCCACCATTATCTATCCTCATCACCTTTATCTTCTTCTATGTCTAGTTTTCCACCAGAGCCTTAAATTCTTTAAATCTGTCAAAGGCTCAAATTTCTTCCTCAAGAAATATATCCATGTATTCCTTGAGAATTCATCTATGAATGAAACATAGTACACAGACTTACCCAATGATGGAACCAACACAGGTCCAAACACATCAATGTGCACAAGCTCTAATATCTTGTTCGCCCTCTTAGCACTAGAAAGAAAACTCACCCGATTCTACTTCCCATATACAAAATGTTCATAGAAATCAAAATCCAGAGAGCTATTAGACATACCTTCTACCATACATTTCCATGCAGTATATGAAGGCCCTTCTCTCCAATATGTCCAAGCCTTTGATGCCATAACATGGTCTTTTCTCTAGAGACCGCTAGGGGTTTCGCTCCACTTTCGAGAACCACAGAACTGTTGCACCCTGTTAGCCATCAGTAAATTTTGTTTCAGCAAATGATGGCTAAAACAAGTCTTTAGTCTTCGAGAAACAAATTTCCTGTAAAATCTGTGAATTTTTGCAGCCTCTTTGTGTCCCTTGTCCAAAAAAGTCCATTTCCCTGATATTTTCACTTCAAAACCTTCAAAATCTTGTTGTTCCTGAAAAAAGAACTGTTTTTAAGGCCATTTTCCATCATTTTCTAAACCTGTTTCACTCATTGTTTTCCCTATTTACCCTTCATTTTCCCCTGAAAAATCCCATTTTCTCCTTCTCATTTTCCCTTCATTATCCTAAGAAACCTTCAAAAATGCCTTTTAAACTCATAAAAAATCCTTTTTTATGGTTTAAACCATCCTATTTTGCCTATCGAAACCTCAAAAAACCCTTAAAAAACCTTCTTTTTGCCTAAAAAGCGCCCTTTTTTATAACACAGGCTTTAAGCCCCTAAGGGCTTAAAACTCTAGCCCCTTATCCATCATATGACCCGCACCCATGACCTGTCGCTAAAATCCTAGCCACCAACCCCTTTTTCTCCGCCTCAGGTCACCTTATCCCTCCATCGGACCCTGCCTTTCCTTAATCCCCTTCTAGCTTAGCCCTCAGCTCTTTCTCCGTCATGTGACCAAGCCCCGCAACTGGGTGCTTGAACCTTTTGCTGTCAGTCTTTTTTCCCTTAGCCTCGGTTCCTCTTTCTCCCACAAAACCTTTCCCCAACACCGAGCTCTAAGCCCCGTCCCTTTATATATATTTCCCTTCCTTACCAATCCACAAACCCATCCCCACTGTTGATCTTCAAATATCAACGGCCACCATGCCTCCCCTCATACCCTTCATCCTCCCAACTTATTTATATCTGTTCACCCCTACAATCAATCCTCGCCGTCGATCTATCAGATCCAACGACTCTCCTTTAACCCGACATCCAACCCCACCGGGGCCTACCTCCCACTACCCAGCCTCCTCTCCCAATCATTACTTGCCACATGGCTCCCACTTAAACCCTCGCCCATGCACTTTTCCCATCGCGCTCTTCTCTCCACCATTGGATCTGCCCCTTCTCATCCAACGATCAACGTCGTGTTTCACATAACTTTTGTCATCGGGGTTTAATGATCCAAAATCACGCGAGACCGTTGATTTTTCAAAATCCACGCGTCCCCTTTTGATTGAATCGCGTTCCCTCCGGGAAAAACCCTTTACCACCTGAAATTCACGTGAAAACCACTGACGGTTTTTGCAAAACCACCAAGCCAGTTTTCACACCCAAATTCACTTTTAAACCTGGTTTTTGTAGGTTTTCTCCATAAAACCTCCTTCGCATGCTTTTTCCTCCTCCGCCTGCATATCCTGCTCCTCTGCATATGCTCCTCCGCCTCCGCCATCTTCCTAAGCAGTCAAAACCCTCCCTTGCAGGTTTTTATAACATTTTTTTTGGTTTGTTGTAGGTTTTAAAAGAAGGTTTATTAAAGAAAAACAGTCTTATAGCCAAGAAAAAATGGCACAAGGCCAAAGATTACCTTCTCTAAAGCCTAATCAACACATAAAAGGAGTTGTTGGGGGTATAAAATCTGGGTCTTAATCAATTTTTTATGAACACTGGTTATATCATTAGACCTTCCGTGTACTAAAGCCACATGTACACAACAAAAAGGGAAAAGACAGTGAAGATTAAAGTTAAAGGTTAAAGTTAAAAGACCGAGGATTAAAAGACTTAACCAATGATTTAAAGGTTGATACAGAGGATTAAAGGGAAATTCAACAAATGATTAAATTTAAATGGGTTGATACATAAGATTGAAGGATTAAAGGTTTAAATCCTACAGTTTTAATGTTAAAAACACAGTTTAAAGGTGAATGCAGTCAGCAGGAAAAGTTTAAAGCTCCGAAGATGATTATAAAGGCCCAAAAGCAATATCAAAGCCTAATCAGGGTTTAAAAGTGATAAATTATGACAGATCAGCAGAAGGAAGGCTTTAAATGTTGAATAATCAAAGCAATTACTCCTCCAAGGATTAGAAATGCCACCTATAGTTTTTTTTTCTCAAAAGAATACAAATTGAATGCACAGTCAAAGATATTTTCCAAAGACAGCTCAAAATTAATTGCCAGCCTACCAAAAGCCTCCGAAGTCAACAAAAGTGACTGAAGAAGATAAAATTTAATGTTAAATTGATTAAAACAGAGTTAAAACATCTGAAAACTTCCCCATTTGGCCTCCCAAAGGCTGAGAAACATTTAATCTGTATTGATTGTAAAAATATGCCTCCTTCTTACTCCACCTCCTCCATTTCACCAATAAAGATCATGTGAGGAGTTCATTATTATTTTTGGTTGAATACTCACTGAATGTAAATAGCTTTTGAGGCTGCTGAAGCTCTGTATGGTAATTGAAGAAAGATAGGTTGAGATGAGAAGTTTGAAGCTGTAAAAGACCCACTGGACTTGAAGATTGTAACTAGTTTGAACATCAAATACACAAGCTGATTTATGGGATCTTGGTTTATGTCAATGGTGATGTTTTTCTTACTGTAATTGTCATTTTTCTCATGTTTTCCATATTTTCCACTTTCTCTGATAAAGAACAACAAATATAGATTAGGATTTACCGTCAAGTACCCTAAATCTCACTGATAAATCTTTATCTTTATGTTTTCTTCTAATTGTGTGTTTGAGGATAATTCAATAGAGTGTAATCAGTTAAGGAATGTTGGTAAGCCCATGTTTTGTTGAGTAAAACTTGATATTTTGTCCTTGAATGTTCTTGAAAAATTTTCTAAGTAAAGTTGAATTAGAGAAGTCTATGGTTAGCCCTGTCCTATAGTTTCTTCTCCAACAATTGCTTTGAAAAGTTCCCTTAAGAGTATGTCAAAAGAAGGCTAGTTTAAAAGTACTTACCTGATCTTAGGATACTTTTTATGTTTATCATGAATGTTTTCCTTTAAGAATATGCTGAAAGCAGGCTAGATTCAAAGTTCTTACTTGATCTTAAGATATTCTTTGTTTTTAATGTTTTTCCTTTAAAATTATATCAAAAGCAGGCTAGTTTAAAAGTACTTACCTGATCTTAGGTTACTTTTGTGTCTTTCCATTAAGTGCATGCCAAAATCAGACTAGTTTAAAAGTACTTTCTTGATCTTAGGTTGTCCTTTGTTTTTCTTGTGTGTTTGTTTCTTTCACAACACTTTTTATGTTTCCATATCGCAAAATCAATCTAAAGAATCCTTTGACATAGATGACTTGCCCCATCGACCACTTTTGAAACTTGTTGTGCAATTAAATCCTTTTGTGACTCCATGGCCCAATGGATTGATATTGTTTCTTACCTATCCTATCAGCTGAACCATTCTTTCAACCTACTCACATCTTTACCTTTCAAAAGACTTCCTTCATCTTAATGATATTCTACCCAACCAAAACCAAAACAAACCCTTGTTCTTCATAACTAGCCTAATATCATATCATAAGCCTCAAAGAAATATCTTTGAAAACACTCATATAGAGAGATCCCTCTCTGAATCTAGGAGGGCTAGATCCTAGGATTCCAAAGTGGTTTTGATGTTGGCTCTGCAGCGTTTGTTCTTTCCAATATTGAAAACTACGGCGACCTAACAGAGTGGCGACCATACTGGGGAGATTATTGAGTAATAGATAACTTCACAACTCAACTAACCCCTATTTCTAAATGAAACAAGTGTCACCTAGACTGTTTATTATTGATTGTTGATGGTGAACAACAACCAAACTTTAAAAAAAAAACAAGTAAAAATCCTTCACTTGGCGACTCCATTGGTATTCAGTAGGCCTGCTGACCCCACTGGTTTTTTCTAAGACTCCACTAGGAAACCCTTTTATCCTTACATCATACCAACTCAGTTAAGAAGACTTTGAGGATTAAGTTTTTGTTGAAAAAATATTAGTTAGCCTTTAAAAGACTGTCATACTTGGCAATTTTCTCATCATTTGGTTTAAAAACACCACATAGTGGCCTCTAGAAGAATTTATACTAGAGCCTTTCCTGACCCAAATCCTCCAGAGATAGTTGTTAATCCAAAAATTATCCTTAGGAAATCTCCTAAATCCAAGACTTCAACTATTGTCAGACCAATTCATAGAGCTAATTATGTCCCTGAAAATATATTAGCTCTACAAGATACACAAGTTGACTTAAGAAACCCATCCAAAACTAAGTCACTTAGTGATATATATCATATAGACTTTGAGCCTTCACATTCACCCCAACATAGTGGTGAACATACTGATAGTAGAGAAACCACTCCACCTAACTTTCATTTCATTCATAACTTTGGTTTTTCTCATCCTATATCTTCTCAATAGTCTCTTGTTGGTCTAAGTACCTCTGTTACCCATACACCCACTGTTCAAACCACTCCATTCCATCCTCCTCCTCCTTTCATAAACCCTCCCACTTGTTAACCCCCCATTTTTTCCACAACCTCCTATCATGGCAGCATGGTATGCTCCTCTAGTCCTTCCTTACCTTTAGCCAATTTGCCACAGGACTATCAGTCCAAGATCCCATTATATGATGCTAGTGGCTCCATCACTACTCAAATACACGTGGACAAGATGAATGACTATTTTGATAGAAATGAGATAGATGATGAGACCATTAAACTTAGATTATTTTCTCAAAGTTCAGGGGGAGAATCAAGAAAATGGTTCAAAGGCTTAAACCCTCAGAGTATTAATGATATTAAAGCTTTCCATCAAATATTCATAAACAAATGGCAAGTTAGGAAGAACCCTCTCCAAATGCTTTCATATTATAACAACCTCAAGAGAAATACTGGGGAAAGTGTGCAAGATTATTACAAGATTTAATAGTGTTTATAACGCACTACCCCTAGATTTGAAACCTCCACAAGGCTTAGCATTGGCCAAATTCCCTGAAGGATTTGATCCTGAAATGGCCTATCAGCTAAGAGAAAGGGATCCCTTAACTTTAGAAGACATGCAAAAGGGAGCTCTTAGTGTGGAAACAAATCTTATTGAGAAAAGAGCCAGAATGACGACTGAGAAGAGGGTATCATATATGGATGAAGCTACACCTTCTACATCTGATTCAAAACTGGAAAGGATGATGGAAAGAATGAGCATATATGAGAGAGCTCAATCTAGAGAAAATCAATTAGCTCCTCAAAACAGAAATCAATCCCAAAACCAAAATTAGAACTTTAGGAGAAATCAACCTCATAACAGATAAAGAGATGTTGATCAACAGATCAGACCTCCTTTCCAAGAAAATTATGTTAATGAGGATGTAGAAACAAATGAATAAATAGAGGATGAGCACATGAACATGTTGGGTGTAAGAAATGAGGATTATGATTTCATTTATGAAAGAAAACAAGTTCTATATACACCCTATGATGATAGAAGACCAAAAACTAAATACTATGAACCAGAATTTGAAAATGCCATCATAAGATAACCTAAAAAATATGATCTAAGAAGTAAAAAGAATCAAGAAACTCCCAAGAATAAAACCTCTGAAAATTCTGCCAAAAACAACCCTGTAAATACTTTTAAAAAGACAGTAGAAAATCATCGAATAGTGGCTGAAAGTTCTGATCCAAACAAGGGAAAAACCACCCAAATCACTGAAAAACATAGTGGTGACCCTAGTAGCACTAATATTTTAGCTAATGCTCCTGAAAAACCATTTTAACTGCTATAAATAGTAGAAATCAACAAGCTGATTTTGCTGATGAATCAGTGACTAAGAAGGCTGAATCAAACTTTTTGAAAAATCAGATTCCCTTTAGCCTAGAGAGTGAAATTGCCAAAATTAAAATCTCTATCCCACTCACTAAGTTAGTCACTCAAAATGTATATATATTTCAGGTTTTGAAAGCTCTAAACATAGAAGAAATTCATGATACTGTTAACTTGAATGATGATACACCAGAGCTTCTGTTTGGTCCTAAAATTGAAGGAAAATTTCAAGAAGGAACTACCCCTCCATTCTACATCAGTTTGAACATCCATGATAATATTTTGCACAATGCCATGCTTGATTTAGGGGCATCACATAATCTCATGCCTAAAGTAATCATGTAAAAACTAGGCCTTGAGGTAACTAGGCCTTATAAGGATTTATATTCCTTTGATTCAAGCAGAGTAAGGTGCCTAGGCCTAATAAAAGATCTATGTGTTAACTTAGCTCAAATCCCATCCAAAAGCTTAGTGATGGACATTGTAGTGGCTGATATACCCCCCAAATATGGAATGCTTCTTTCAAGATCATGGGGTGCTAATTTATAGGGCACTATGCAGATGGATATGACTTATGCCACCATCTCTGTCTTCAGTCAACCTAGAAGACTCTATAGGGAAACGCATATGAAATACATGGTGAGTAACCAAGAAAGACCAGAAAAATCTCCTATTTATTCCATACACACTAACCTTGACTCATTCATTCTTTACAATGATGAGATTCCTAATGAGCAGAAGTTAGTCAATGAAACATCACCCAATATAGTGTTCCCACCACATCCAAACATAGTGGCAGCCATAGATGAAGAGGAAAACGAGGAGAAAAATAAAATACAGTTTTCTAATTCAGAAAATTACAGAAAACATATCACAAGTCTTGAGGTCCAAAACAGTCACAAAAATAGTACCAATCATGGACATCAAAGCAAAAATCCTCAAAACACTGAAAATCTTGAGGAGCAAAACAAAATGCAACATGATGTAAACCTACAAGAACAACACAGTGATAACTGTAATATACCAGATAGAGAGGAAATTGATTATAATTCTGAAAACAGTCCTCTTTGGAGTATGAGTTTTGATGGGTCTTGTTCTAAAACTGGTGCATAAGTAGGCATATGGGTGCATAACACTGAAAACAATCATGCTGAGGGTCATTATTATAGATTAAACTTCCAATGTAAAAACAACATAGAAGAGTATGAAGCTCTCCTTTTAGGCTTGAATTTATTGAAGAAATTGGGGGCCAAAAGAATAAAAGTTCATGGGGATTCAGAATTAATAATTAGGCAAGTAAATGGGGAATACACTGCTAAAAAATCCAAACTTAGAGCCTATAGAGATGATGCCATGGACTTGTTAAGAACATTTGATGAATTCAAAATTACCTTTATCCCAAGGAACCAAAACATTATGGCTAATGGATTAGCCTTTGCTGCTAGAATTTGTCTAACACCTTATGAAACCAAGAAATGCACCACCCAAGTCAAATATAGACCAGTTGTCCCGGATAATGAAAAATACTGGCAAGTTTTTAATGGAGATAAACAAATAGAAGACTTCCTACAATCCAAAAATGAATTTGAAATACCAAACTTAGATTCAGATTATGAACATGACTGTCCTACTGAAGAAAACCCACTTTCTGAAGAAGAAAAATCTCCTAAGATTGCTGAAATAAATCTATTAACCCATGAACCCAAGCTTACAATAGAAAATAGCACAGATTTAGAAAAAGAAGACTTAGAAATGCTGCAATTTAAAGATCACAGATTGCCAAAAGGACTGGTCCCATTAGAAGAATTGTTTGACTTGAATGATGCTGCCAAAAAGCCAAAACTGGAACCTACTGAAATTGAAGTGGAAGAATGCAACATAGGCAGTGAGGAAAAGCCCAAAATTATCAAATTATCCAAAACACTGCCAGCTCACATTAAACTGAAATATATTGAGATTTTTAAAGAATTTTCTGATGTATTTGCATGGAGTTATGTAGATCTGAAATCATATGATACAGAAATAATCCAGCATAAGATACCCCTCAAGGAAAACCAGAAGCCTTTTAAACAAAAATTGCATAGAATTAACCCTGTTCAATTACCTCTGGTGGAGAAGGAAAATAGAAAAATGTATGATGCTGGAATTATAGTACCTATTAGATACTCAGAGTGGGTGTCTAATCTTGTATCTGTTAGGAAGAAAACAGGAGAAATAAGGCTTTGCATTGATTTTAGAAACTTAAACAAAGCCTCATTAAAGGAAAATTATCCCTTACCCAAAATGGATCATATTTTACAAAGAGTAGTTGGTTCTAGAAGAATTTCTCTGCTAGATGGCTTCTCAGGTTACAATCAAATATTGATACATCCTGATGATCAACTTAAAACAACCTTTACTACACCTTGGGGTACTTTCATGTATTTGAAAATTCCCTTTGGTTTAATGAATGTTGGTGCCACATTTCAGAGAGCCATGGATATTGCATTTTCAGAAGAAATAGGTTACTTCACAGTGATTTACTTAGATGACATTACTTTCTATTCTAAAACATATGAATAACACTTAATACACTTGAGAAAGGTCTTTGAGAAATGCAGAAAATTTGGGTTATCCTTAAATCCAAAGAAAACATTGTTTGGTCTCCAAGAAGGTAAAATTCTTGGGCATATCATATTAGAAGAGGGAATAAGGATAGATCCAAAGAGGATTGATGGTATATTGCAAATCAACCATCCTGGAAACATCAAGGAACTTCAATCTTTCATTGAGAAGATTAATTTCTTGAGAAGGTTCATACCCAATCTAGCTAAACTCCTTAGAAACATGACAAACAAGCTTAAAAGAGAAGAAGGAGTTAAATGGACCTTAGAAGAAAAGAAATCATTTGAGTTGGTAAAACAAGCCCTTACCAAAACACCAGTTCTCATTAGTCCTGATTTTACAAAGGATTTCTTCATTTTTTCATTCGCATCAGAACACACAATAGCTGTTGTCCTATTACAGAAAAACTTGAATGGACAAGAGCAGCCAGTTGCATTTTTCAGCAAGGCATTAAGAGATGCACCTTTGAAGTACAATATAATGGAAAAACAAGCCTATTCTTTGTTCAAAGCCTTAAAAGACTTCAGATTTTACATTTTACATTCTCACATTATAGCATTTGTGCCTCATTCAATTGTACAATACATATTGACCCAAGATCCAGATGGAAAAAGAGGAAATCGGATTGCTGTAATTTTAGAATATGACTTGGAAATAAAACCCACTAAGCTCATAAAAGGTCGAGGACTAGCAAAACTTATGGATGAATCCAACTTTAAAGCTCTTGGTATAAACATGTTTAATTCATTATATGAACAGGAGGAGTTGTCAACTCCAATTATTGAAGATCATTTTCTGAATTCATCTTGGTATGCTGATATTTTGTATGTTTTGCTCAATCTTAATGTCCCTCCTGGTTTGTCAAAAATAAAGGCAAGATTCTTAAAGTTGAAAGCTGTAAATTACTGAATTTTGGATAGATGTTTATATTGGAAAAATGCTAGTGGATTATTGCTTAAATGTTTGCCTGAGAATGATGCAGATAAGATCAAGCATGAGTTTCATGAAGGAGAATGTGGAGGCCACCTCTACTGGAAGTCAACTGCTAACAAAATCCTCAGAGCTGGCTATTACTGGCCCACCCTCTTTCAAGATGTCCACAAAATGATTATTTCCTATCACAAATGCCAAATTTTTGAAGGAAAAATAAAACTGTTTCCCTTACTTCTGCAACCAATCACTGTTGAAGCTCCTTTTCAGCAGTGGGGTCTAGACTTCATTGGGTAAATCCATCCTACCTCATCTGCCCAACATAAATGGATTCTCATAGCAACAGACTATTTTACCAAGTGGATAGAAGCCATCCCATCTAGGAATGCCACTGATTCAGTCATCATTTCATTCCTTGAAAACCGTATACTGTTTAGATTTGGTTGTCCTAGGAAGATCATAACGGAAAACGCTGTTGCATTTGGATCTAAAAAGATGGTGGAATTCTGTCATAAATATTAGATTATATTGGGTCATTCTACAACTTATTACCCTCAAGGTAATGGGTTGGAAAAATCATCAAATAAAATTTTGGTAAACATTATCAAGAAGTTGTTGGAAGATAACAAGAAGTCATGGCACAGTAAGCTAGTACATGCATTATGGGTAGACAGGCTGACAGTTAGAAAGTCAATTGGGATGTCTCCTTACCAGCTAGTTTATGGAACTAATGCAATATTTCCAACCAGTTTAGGAGTGCCAGCCATGAAACTGATCCAAGAAGTACAGTCTGAAGATGATGATATGACCAGAAGAATAAATCAGACTATACATCTACAGCAAACCAGAGAAGAAGTATACATCAGAGCACAACAACTACAAGAAAACATCAAGAAGTTGTTTGAAAAAAGAACCAAAGCAAGTGATTTTAAAATTGGTAATAAAGTTTTAAAATGGGATTCCAAGAGGGAAGATAACGGAAAACATGGAAAGTTTGATAATTTTTGGCAAGGCCCTTATCTTATTCAATCCGCTGTTGGAAACAATGCATTATTTTTACAAGATTTGGATGGAGCTAAATTTTTTGGAGGTCTTGTCAATGGCAGGATGCTCAAACATTACTTCTGTTAGCTGATATTTTAGTTTCGGAGCTTTTTTTTTCATTGTATATAACACTGCTTTGAATTTGAAAAAAGAGAAATACAAAAACAATAGAAAATAGAAAAAGAGGGCAGAGATAAAAGAATAAAGGTACAACCCCATACCAAAAAAGAGAAATCTAAAAGTGTGCAAGCTTAAATTCCACTCCAAAAAGAGAGCACTGCTATTTAGTCATACAACCTAACCATGAGTATATAGATTTCAATTTACTGCTGATAGGTTAGTGAATCAGATTTTCCAAATTGTGTAATCTTGGCTTGTCAGTAGATTAGATTAAGATAGAAATAAATGGCTCTAATCAAACCAAAATTTGAGCCACAGGAAAAAGAAGAGAATTGGTTCAAACATGCTTAAAATCTGAACCAAGAAAGACTAGAAAGAGAACAGCTCTAAGAAGATCAAAACCAGAGTTGAAAGAAAGAATGAAGGATGTTTTTTGTTTTTCAGATCTTAAGCCTTCACAGTTTTGTTTTAAATTTCTGCAAATAAAGTCTATGTGCAACTTGTACATATAGCCATAGATACCATGGCAAATCAGACAATCTAATCCTGATTTGACTGTGTTTAAATTTCTGTTTTAGAAAATAGAGAATTACATCTATCAGACAGTTTAATCCTCGCAGATAGTAGCTTAGCTAGAGAATTAATGAGTTCAACTGCTTAATCTGAACTCATGGAAGAAATAAGGGTAGATTTAGATTAGTTTCCTGCTTTAAATAAAAGAATAAAATGTTGATGACAAAGTTTTGTAAGTCCAAGTGCACCTTATGAAGAAAAAATGTTAGGAAAATTAGGTTGTGTAGGTAGAATGTTTGGGAGAAATTTGTTTGCTGATATAAAGTACTGATCATCTTTCTAAGCAGCATGATCAAGGAAGAAAATATTGTCAATGGATAAAGGCACAGGTCTACATCCCAAAGATCAATCTTTGAAGTTCTTGACACCTCCAAGGAGCTGCCATCCCCAAGTGGAGTCACTGTTAGCCATCAGTAAATTTTGTTTCAGCAAATGATGGCTAAAACAAGTCTTTAGTCTTCAAGAAACAAAATTCCTACAAAATCTGTGACTTCTTGCAGCCTCTTTGTGTCCCTTGTCCAAAAAATTCCATTTCCCTGATATTTGCACTTCAAAACCTTCAAAATCCTGCTGTTCCTGAAAAAAGAATTGTTTTTTAGGCCATTTTCCATCATTTCTAAACCTGTTTCACTCATTATTTTCCCTATTTACCCTTCATTTTCCCCTGAAAAATCCCCTTTTCTCCTTCTCATTTTCCCTTCATTGTCCTAAGAAACCTTCAAAAATTCCTTTTAAACTCATAAAAAATCTTTTTTTTTAATGGTTTAAACCATCCTATTTTGCCTATCTAAACCTCAAAAAACCCTTAAAAAACCTTCTTTTTTTCCTAAAAGGGACCCTTTTTTATAACACGGGCTTTAAGTCCCTGAGGGCTTAAAAATCCAGCCCCTTATCCATCATATGACCCACACCCGTGACCTGGCGCTAAAATCCTAGCCACCAGCCCCTTTTTCTCCGCCTCAAGTCACCTTATCCCTCCATCGGACCCTGCCTTTCCTTAAGCCCCTTCCAGCTTAGCCCTCAACTCTTTCTCCGTCATGTGACCAAGCCCCGCAACCAGGCGCTTGAACCTTTCGCTCTCAGCCTTTTTCCCCTTAGCCCCGGTTCTTCTTTCTCCCACAAAACCTTTCCCCAGCACCGAGCTCTAAGCCCCCGTCTCTTTATATATATTTCCCCAACCTTACCAATCCACGAACCCATTCCTACCATTGATCTTCAAATATCAATGACCACCATGCCTCCCCTCCTACCCTTCATCCTCCCAACTTATTTATATCTGTTCACCCCTACAATCAATCCTCGTCGTCGATCTCTGAGATCCAACGACTCTCCTTTAACCCGACATCCAACCTCGTCGAGGCCTACCTCCCACTACCCAGCATCCTCTCCCAATCATTTATTGCCACTTGGCTCCCACTTAAATCCTCACCCATGCACTTTTCCCATCGCGCTCTTCTCCCCACCACTGGATCTGCCCCTTCTCATCCAACGGTCAATGTCGCGTTTCGCATAACTTTTGTCGTCGGGGTTTAATGATCCAAAATCACGTGAGACCGCTAGTTTTTCAAAAGCCACGCATCCCCTTTTGATTGAATCGTGTTCCCTCCAGGAAAAACCGTTTACCACCTGAAAGTCGCGTGAAAACCGCTGACGGTTTTCGCAAAACCACCAAGCCAGTTTTCACGCCCAAATTCACTTTTAAACCTGGTTTTCGCAGGTTTTCTCCATAAAATCTCCTCCGCATGCTTTTTCCTCCTTCGCCTGCATATCCCGCTCCTCTGCATATGCTCCTCCGCCTCTGCTAGCCTCCTAAGCAGTCAAAACCCTCCCTCGCAGGGTTTTATAACATTTTTTTTGGTTTGTTGCAGGTTTTAAAAGGCAGGTTATTAAAGAAAAATAGTCTTATAGCCAAGAAACAGTGGCACGGGGCCAAATATTACCATCTCTAAAGCCTAATCAATGCAGAAAAGGAGCTGTTGGGGGTATAAAATCTGGGTCCTAATCAATGTTTTATGAACACTGGTTATATCATTAAACCCTCCGCATACTAAAGCCACCTGTACACAGCAAAAAAGGGAAAAGACAATGAAGATTAAAGTTAAAGGTTAAAGTTAAAAGACGGTGGATTAAAAGACTTAACCAATGATTTAAAGGTTGATACAGAGAATTAAAGGGAAATTCAGCAAATGATTAAAGTTAAAAGGGTTGATACATAAGATTGAAGGATTAAAGGTTTAAATCCTACAGTTTTAATGTTAAAAACACAGTTTAAAGGTGAATGCGGTCAGCAGGAAAAGTTTAAAGCTCCGAAGATGATTATAAAGGCCCAAAAGCAATATCAAAGCCTAATCAGGGTTTAAAAGTGATAAATTATGACAGATCAGCAGAAGGAAGGCTTTAAATGTTGAATAATCAAAGCAATTACTCCGCCAAGGATCAGAAATGCCACCTATAGTTTTATTTTTCTCAAAAGAATACAATTTGAATGCACAGTCAGAGATATTTACCAAAGGTAGCTTAGAATTAATTGCCAGCCTACCAAAAGCCTCCAAAGTCAACAAAAGTGATTGAAGTAGATAAAATTTAATGTTAAATTGATTAAAACAGAGTTAAAACATCTGAAAACTTCTCCATTTGGCCTCCCAAAGGCCGAGAAGCATTTAATTTGTATTAATTACAGAAATAGACCTCCTTCTTACTCCACCTCCTCCATTTCACCTATAAATATCATGTGAGGAGTTCATTATTATTGTTGGTTGAATACTCATTGAATGTAAATAGCTTTTGAGGTTGCTGAAGCTCTGTATTGTAATTGAAGAAAGATAGACTGAGATGAGAAGTTTGAAGCTGTAAAAGACCCACTGGACTTGAAGATTGTAACTGGTTTGAACATCAAATACACAAGTTGATTTATGGGATCCTGGTTTATGTCAATGGTGATGTTTTTCTTACTGTAATTGTCATTTTTCTCATGTTTTCCATATTGCCAACTTTCTCTGATAAAGAACAACAAATATAGATTAGGATTTACTATCAAGTACCCTAAATGTCATTGATAAATCTTTATCTTTATGTTTTCTGCTAATTGTGTATTTGAGGATAATTCAATAGAGTGTAATCAATCAAGGAATGTTGGTAAGCCCATGTTTTGCTGAGTAAAACTTGAGATTCTGTCCTTGAATGTTCTTGAAAAGTTTGCTAAGTAAATTTGAATTAGAGAAGTCTATGGTTAGCCCTGTCCTCTAGTTTCTTCTCCAACAGTTGCTTTGAAAAGTTCCCTTAAGAGTATGTCAAAAGCAGGCTAGTTTAAAAGTACTTGCCTGAACTTAGGCTACTTTTTATGTTTATCATGAATGTTTTCCTTTAAGAATATGCTGAAAGCAGGCTAGATTCAAAGTTCTTACTTGATATTAAGCTATTCTTTTTTTTTAATGTTTTTCCTTTAAAAGTATATCAAAAGCAGGCTAGTTTAAAAGTACTTACTTGATCTTAGGTTACTTTTGTGTCTTTCCATTAAGTGCATGCCAAAATCAGGCTAGTTTAAAAGTACTTACCTGATCTTAGGTTGTCCTTTGTTTTTCTTGTGTGTTTGTTTATTTCACAACAATTTTTATGTTTCCATATCGCAAAATCAATCTAAAGAATCCTTTGACATAGATGATTTTCCCCATGGACCACTTTTGAAACTTGTTGTGCAATTAAATCATTTTGTGACTCCATAAGCCAATGGATTGATATTTTTTCTTACCTATCCTATCAGCTAAACCATTCTTTCAACCTACTCACACCTTTACCCTTCAAAATACTTCCTTCATCTTGATGATATTCTACCCAACCAAAACCAAAACAAACCTTTGTTCTTCATAACTAGCCTAATATCATATCATAAGCCTTAAAGAAATATCTTTGAAAACACTCATATAGAGAGATCCCTCTCTGAATCTAGGAGGGCTAGATCCTAGGATTCCAAAGTGGTTTTGATGTTGGCTCTGCAGTGTTTGTTCTTGCCAATCTTGCAAACTACGGAGACCTAACACACCCATCAATAACAGTGCTGCCCTAAAGCTTGTACAGAGTTCCAATCCGAACTCCATGCATTAATACTAGTGCTCCTCGGACCATCTTACAGGTATCTTTCTCGAACGTTGTTTTTACACCTGCATCATCCATCTTGCTTACAGAAATCAGATTTCTGGCCAATGCAGGAATGTGCAAAACACCAGGAAGTGTTCTATTCCTTCCACCTTGTAGCTTCAGCTTGAATTTTCCACGTCCGACGATTCTGGCCTTCCTATCATCACCTAAGAAGATATCACTACCACCATATTTCTCATACTCGCAGAACCACTCCCTATGGGGAGTGAAGTGAAAGGATGCACCCGAGTCAATCAACCATGACTCATGATCTACATGTGTATTTGAAGAAGAAGCCAAATACACATCCCCACCTTCATCCGAGGTGGTTTTTTCCCCTGCAGAAGGAGCATCATCAGATCCCTATCCTTTCTCGGAGATTTAGATCTCACAAATTTTTTGTAGTGCTCCCTTCTTTCCGTATTTCAAAGACACCTCATAACCAGAGATTTAGATCTCCCCTTAGATTCAAAGTCTCCCCACTCGAAACCTTATTCTTGTTTTGTTTCAGACCTTCCCTGCATGTAGACAAAGCATATCCATTCTCGACTCTTCTCCCTCCATATTTCCTCCGTCTCATTTCCCACCGTCTCATTTCCTCCGACAACAAGGATGAGACAATGTCATCAAAATTCAAGGTAGTTGTATTGCTACCTATTGCAATAACTAGACTGTCCCACGAGTTTGGTAGAGAACACAACAAACTGATGCACTTATCTTCATCTGAGATTTTAATATCAACAGATGACAGCTGACTTACCACGGTATTGAAGGTGTTCAGATGCTCTATCACCGAGTCTCCATCCTTCATCCTCAGGTTATACAGCTTTTTCCGTAGGAATAATTTATTCACCAGAGACTTAGATTGGTACAAATTCCCAATTTTGTCCCACGAATTCTTCGCCGTAGCTTCCCCATATATATTAAACAATACCAAATCTGAGACACATAACCGTATTGTGATTTTCGCCTTCTGATCCAACTTCTTCCAGTCTTCATCTGACATTTCCATTGGTTTAGTACCTGGATCTACCACGATCCACTAGTCTTTTTCCACTAGCAGATCCTCCATCTTGAGCTTCCACAACTCAAAACTCTAACCATTAAATTTCTCAATCTCTATCTTTCCACTGCTTCCCATCTTCTTTCACCGCAAGAATCGATCCCGCAGATCTCCCACTGAACAGGGTCTACCACAGGCCCGAGAAAAAAACCCTCAGCAGTAAAGGATTCCCCTTGAAGCCGAAATAGCTCTGATACCAAATGTAGGTTTTAACCCTGTACAGAAATTATCTACAAATGAATCTTTAAAACAGAAAATAAACAATAGCGAGAGCATAAAACATAAAACAGATAAACATAGAGATTTTCCCCTGGATCCCAAATCGGGATGACTAGCTTGATTTTTCATTATATTCCTTTTAGTGTTACAACACATATATATACATGTCGAAGCATACATAAACCCCAATCCATTAACCTTGGATTAGAACATAACCGTAGTTCTCTTGACTTGATCTACAAAATACTAGGGGCCGAAAACCATCATGCCCCAAAACCATGTGCAAACTCATGCACAAAACCATGGGCATGTCCGCCCACCGAAAAATAAGGTCCAAAATTTTCCCGGGGCGCTGCCGCCCTCCCTGCGACCCCCCCGCACATGACTAGTCGTGGAAAGAATATAACACATACCCAACAAAAACTAGTTAAATATCATTCACAAAGAAAGGTTCATAAATCCCAAGATTTCCTACTTGATACAATTACTTCAAATAGCACATCATGCATATCAAGGCTACACTTGAAAAAATAAAGAGCCTCACTATAAAGGGCAACTATATTTGAAAAAACAATTTATGTTTAAATCAATAGTGTTATTTGAACTCCATGCTTTCCTAATAGCAGGTCATTTCAGCGTTCATGGAACATATGAATGCATCAAACATTCATTTTTTTTAAATGCATGAAAAAGGACATCCGTAATTTTTTAGCAATATTTGACTTTTTCCAATGATATGCACTCACATTTCTATGAACTTAATTGTGGGGTTACCCAAATTTGGAAATAAATCCATCATCATGGTTATATTTGATTTCCTTTCCAAATATGCTCATTTATGTGTTTTAAAACACCCGTTTAAAGCCTCCATGGTCAATCAAGTCTTCATAGATAATATCTTCTTTAAACTACATTGTATGCCACAACCTTTTATGATGGGTCATGACCCTACTTTCACTAGCGATTTCTAAAAAAAAAAAAAAATTGGATCTAAGGGACTCAACTGTATCTTAACAGCACATATTATTCCAAAAATAATTGTTAACAAGTGCTAGGAAGCACATTTTAAATGCTTTACTTTAGAGCAAGAAACTCAATGGGTTAAGTGGTTATCCTTGGAAAATCTCAGTACAATACTATTGGTAGGCTAAAATGCTTCATTTTTTACCCCCTTCCTACTTCAAAACCACAACCTTAGACCTCTATTTTATCCTCGCAAACCTCCTTATTCCTGCATTATTCCAAAAATCTTGTCTATTCCTGCGCTAGCTTTATATTTCATATTTAAGGTTTACAAAGCACTTAATTAATCATTTTAATAGATTTTATGCCTTTAATATTTCTTGCAACTAATACTTTCTCCCCTAAATTATTTGATATGCAAATGTATTAATCGTTTCATTAGCATGGTTGAGTGCAGGTAGGATTCCTACACCGTTGGCAACCTCTCTCTCCAAAACTCCCATGGTAGCTCACTACCTAATGTGGGCATCTTGTTCCAATTTGTCTTGTTCAGTTGTGGTCATCTCGAGTTAGAATTAGAGCAGAGGAAAGTCATGGATATGGTCGAGATTAGGTCACCAACCAACAATTAGATTAGCACTTTGTTACAGTCGCAGGCTTATTTTCTCAATATATTGTTATTTTGGTTCAGCCGAAAGACTTGGATTGGAACGCCTGTATGTAATTTCTTTATGGCCGCAGGCCTAAGGGTTGTATAAAATGTAGATTTCAGATAAGAATTAGCTAGCGATACAATGCAACTGTAACTCTGGTGAAATTATGATTTTGCTATTGTTGCCCTCATTCTGGGTTGGATTCGATCTCATGATGTACATTTTCTGATTTTAAATTAATACAAAGGAGTTGCGCCATGTTATTTTCATCTTTCATTTTAATTCTTTATTGATGCATCACTGAGTGTTGAATTTTACAGTTTCCTAAAACGGGAAACGAGCTGGTTGGCTAGGGCCAGCCAACCTAGCTCATACTCCCTTTCACTTTCGTTTTGTCAAAGGTGTGGATTGATTTCATTTAAATGCAAAGCGTGGATTAAGCTTATGTTTCCTTCTTTCACAAGAGTTACGGTTCTATTCCATTGATAGTCAATGTGTGACGGATCCATGGTGTGAATGTTAATTAAGTTTGATTTACCTTCAGTAATTTCCTTTTCCAAATCTTAGTTTACTTCTGCTTGGATCGTGCAAGCACGTTGTTCCCGCACTAGTGCATTTACAATTCTACAACTTGATTTTGTTGGTTCATCATAGCAAAGCTTTTTCATTCCTTTCTTTCACAGAGATCTGATACATTTCTGCAAGTGAGTTTTCATTATCAGATAGAATTATTTTTAATATAAAGAGTTAAAATCTTAGGGATTAAAGATGTTGTGGTAATTAAGGAATGAAAAGTGTTACAACACATTGATCTATACCTGCACTTTACACTTTTAAGGAAAGGATTAAAACTCATTTTGAATTATTAAAGTGAACCTTTATGAGTTAAAAATATTAAAAGGCAGATATGATTTATGTGGGTAACTATTATAGGGATAAAGCCTGTTGTCATACTTAGATAATTTCTTTAACTGGATGAAAGAGTTCCTTGATTGAAGAAAGTGTGCTTTGGCTTCTGAAGTTCATTTTTATTTGGAAGTCTATTTTCATTTCGAAGTTCAGTTTGGTTGAATCATTATTTTTTTTTTGGAAGTTGTTTCAAAGTTATGTTTGCCTTTGCAAATTCTTTTCATACTTAGCACACTCTTTATTTTTTCCTAGAAGTAATTGGAAAAATTGGTGTGGGAACCTCTGTTCCGGTACAGGAACCAATATCCTGATACAGGAACATAGTGCTCTAGTCCTAAGGTTGAGAGCCCCTGCATAAAGACATAAATCTCCAGTGTAAGTGTAAAAGATACTTCCAGCACATAAGCCTTGTGCCTGTACTAGTGTAAGCAGATTGCAAGAGTACAAGAATAACAACTTAGTGCAGGAAGGAAAATCCTTAAAGAAGGAAGATCTCTTCAATGGCCCAATTGTTAATCTGTCAACAACTATACTGAAGATAAACATAGAATTTTACTTAGGTAATTAGGATTGCTTGCAGCAGTTTGAAAGTTCCTTTCATTGGTTTCTTCGCAAAGTACTTTATTTCATATTCTAGCACTAGAATTTCTTTGGTGTAAATTGTTGTGTGATCTTTCTTTTCGATTCTACAAGATTCCAATTAATGTAGGAATAGAGATAGGAAAATTTCATACCATTTTTGGAATTTCCTGTGCTTCGTCTCTAAGTTTACGAACCCCTCGAGTTGACAATTAAGTGTTGAAGGAGTTTTCTTAACTGCAATTCCTGCACTCACCAAATACAACTTATCATGATGCCAATCAAATAATGGCAATTATTAAGCACCATGCAACGAGTCAATGATTGGATTACTGTATTTTTATAATTTTTGTTGAATAATATATTATTCTCATTCAATGGAAAAAATGGAAAGGAAATAAGTTAATCATTAACTTACTACACAGTGCTTAATATTTTCCCTCAAATGACTCCCCAATCAATACCATCCTACTTATTTGAAATGTCTAAGGTGCAAGTAGTGGATAGATTCCTCACAACTTGGGCCAACATTTTATGCACTCCAAAGGATAATATTGGAATGGATTTGAATAAAATGGAGTGATATGGTGATCAACATCATTTCAAACACCATTTTGAAGAAGGAGATCGGGTGTTCCTTTATTAGTAGCCTTCTAACTAGACCTCCTTCAAAGAAAACAACCACCAAAAGCTTGTTCCAAAGTTTTATGGCCCTTAGGAGGTCTTCATACTTATTGGGCTATTAAGTTACAATTTGAAACTTCCAATTTAGTCTAAAATTCATCATGTTTCATGTCTTTTGTTTAAAGAAACTGGTTGGATAAGTAGGTTATTATGTATGGAGGTCATCTCTAGTAAATAAGGCACATTTAGTAATGTAAAACACTAATTGCTAAAAATGCTATAACTATATCAAGAATCAAAATCATTATAATGAAATGGCATGTGATATATAATTAGGTCAAATGAAAGTTGCCTTACTCTCATTGATAAATGTGTAACATTATTTCATTATTTCTAGGGTACATCTTCTCCTCAATAAAAGTGTAACATTTTGTGATAATCTTGATTCTTTATTTAGTTATTGTAGTTGCAATCTATGATTTCTACAATACATCTAGGTAAACCTATTATGTTATTATTAAGGGTAATTTACTATTTCTATTTTTACTCTACATCTTCTCCTCAATAAAAGTGTAACATTTTGTGATAATCTTGATTCTTTATTTAGTTATTGTAGTTGCAATCTATGATTTCTACAATACATTTCGGTAAACATATTATGTTATTATTAAGGGTAATTTACTATTTCTATTTTTACTCTACATCTTCTGTGCTTACACTTCACAATGATATGATTGTATGATTAAATCCAATTTCTTAAATATTTCTTAAATATTAATAAATATATTGTTTGTACTTCTTCTCATCAATAACAAAAAAAGTAACATTTTGTGATAATTATGGTTCTTTATTTAATTATTGTGATTGTAAACTATAATCTATCCAATAAATATGGATAAACTTATTATTCTATTTTATGGGCAATCTACTTTTCAATTAAATAAAATACTTAAAATATCATTATATATATATATAATTTATTTTACATGTTAATTCAATAAAATTAGTTTTTATATTGCAATTAAAATTTGATAAACTTACAAGTTTAGTTTAATAATATTATATATTTATATTTGAGATGAAAATACACTTTATATAAATAAATATTTATTAATTAATATAATTAAAAATTAAATTATTTTTATTTTTATAAAATAAAAATTAAGATATATTAATTCTTAAGGGTTTGATAATTTGAAAAACAAAATAACATAAAACAATATATTGATAGTGAGACATTTCACTATTGACAATGAGATAAGAATTGAAATTATATGTTATGAAATGTTTAAAATAAAATATTGCTTAAACTTTAAATTCTTTTTAGTATTTAAAATTTGATGTTTTATTTTTTAATAAATTTTATATAAAAATGTATTTTATATTTTAATATTGGCATTTATATCGACAAGTTAGAAGGTTGTTTAGAGAAAGCAGGTTGTGCTGGCATGATCTTAGTTTGGATAGTCATCGTCCTTCTTCTCTATACTGACGATATTGTTTTCTCGCAAGGTGGCCATCTGATCTTGATAAGCAACTTATACTTCTTAAGTGTTTCTGCTCTACCATGGGTATGACTGTTAACAATGACAAAACAAAAGTTATGATTATCAAATCCAAGAAGGACACTTACGCTAATTTTATGTATGACAATAGTAACTTGGAGGAAGTGTCTTTTTACAAGTACCTAGGAATTGATATTCATCACAAGCTCAACTGGAACTATAGCATTGAGAAAATGATTAATGGGGGGTGGAAAGCTTATTTTTGTCTTGAAAATAATTATAAAACGACAAACCTCGTAATGTGGGATAGAAAGAAGTTTCTCTTTGAAACTTTAGTCACTCCTGTTATCTTATATGGATGTGAATTTTGGGGTTGTAGCATTTCTAGAGAATCCTAGAGAAATATTGAGCAAATCCAGAAGCGTTTTATAACATATAACCTCAAAATTAAAAGCAATACACCCTATCCTATTCTCCTTATAGAAGTGGGTTTTTCCCCTATTGAGAGCCTAGCTATGACTAGGCTTCTGTTGTACAAGCACAAAGTCAATAACATAGGAGACCATAGACTTCTTAAGCTAGCTTTAAATTCCAGCCAAAACCACCTAAGGCTCAAACAAGGTTGGTATAAAGACACCAGGGCCTGGTTAAACCATTGGGAGATCAACGAGAATGTTGCATTGCAAAATATTAATAAGATTAAAAAAATTGTTACTTCTAATTTCAAAGAAAAAATGTAGAGTGAGAAAGATCTAGCAACTAAAATAAAATCAAGATATTATAAGGAGGCTATCAACCCCACCCTAGAAGATCAAAAGTATCTCTCTATTTTAACTAGCTCAAAGAAGAAAATTAATATAGCTAAGATTAGAACGAACTCTCATGAGCTCCATAGTGAAATAGGTTGTTGGATAGTTCCTAAAACACCATGGATGGAAATCACTTGCTCTTAGAGTGCCCCGCGTACAACCACATTAGATCTCAATTTCATAATCTTTGTTGCAATACTGACCTTCCTAGCCTTTTAAGATGTCAAAATTATAGTGAGCTTGATAGACTTCTCTCCAAGCTTTTTGAGCATAGGAATAAAATCCTAAATCAAAGTAAATAATTCGTAGCATAGGAATAAAATCTTAAATCAAACTAAATAATTCATTTCTTTAGGTCTCATAGACCAAAGATTGGAATAAAATTTAAATCAAAGTAAATAATTCATAACATAGGAATAAAAACTTAAATCGAACTAAATAATCCGTTTCTTTAGGTCGAGACTTTAACCATCATCATCATAAAAATATTTCTTGTATTTTAATAATTTAATATTTAATATTTTTATATATTTTCATAATAATCTAATTAATAGTTAAAATGGTCTTTCCCAAACATTTATTCTAATTTTAACTAAAATTTATCACATGTTTTTAATATTTAATTTTATTTAAAATATTTTGGAAATATTGAATTTATTTATGTATTCAAAAATCTATTTTAAATATCAAAAAATCACGATCTTACTTGCAATTATTTTACAAAATTCCTGAAAAAAAACTATTTCATATATTTTAACACTTAAATAAATATCATATACAAAAATATAAAACACTTCAAAATTTAAAAAAAAAAAAAAAAAAATCACAAAAAAACAAAAACACATCATAATACTTCATAATTTTATGATTTCAAAATAAGTTAAAATCATACATAAGAAAATAGGGAATACTTGAAAATTCCAAAGTAGGAATGAAATTGAAATTCATAATGGTTGCTTCCCCTCATAAAATCATATATTAAAGAATATGAAATACCTAAATTTTCGGAAGTAGGAATGAAATTGAATCTCATAATACTTATGAGAGTTCATAATTTTATGATTTCACAACACCCGAGATTAAGGTGAACTGAATACTGACAGCATGTATATGAATGAAATATATTATTGGAGCTGAAGGCACTTCACATTGACCAATTCCGACCGTGAGCTCCTAGTATCAGTATAGCAATGTAGGTTGGCCTTTTCTTTATGCCTAACCTCGCAACTTCTTCTTACACGACGGTTTCCGCTGTATTTCTCATCATTTGCAACAGTGTGAAAATAAGCAATTCTCATCATTGGCAACTGTGTGAAAATGAGCCGCAAAAATTCAAGGAAGGAAAAGGTTATCACTAGCCTGCCCTCCAAGTTACAACCTAAATTGGCCTCACCAAGGGAAAAACAAATTATGCCCAATTCTCCCTCAATCAATAGGCAGTGCTACTTCTAAGAAGTGACAAGACATTATAAAACAATTCAACCACAGAATCCGGAGGACCTGGAAGGCAATAGTGCAAGCAATCCTTCTCGTTGATGTGGCCATCAGGTCTCTTGCTCAGCATGGCATCAACGTCCAAGTAAACATAACCAGCATCCTCCACAATCTTTTTGGCTATGCCATTTTGCCTTAAGAATTCATGCCAATGCCACTTTAAATGATCTCCATTGGCCTCTAGATCTTGGCGTTCTGAAATGGGTCCATTGTAGCTGGTGCAATTAATATGCCCTGCATGTCATCAATAACAAATTCAATCAATTTAAATATACACGATCATGACCAGATAGCACAAAGTTTTACTCAATGGGTAAGACAACCTGTTTAATAAAGACACGTTAAATGTTTTATTATTAATTCAATTTAGCCCAAGTTTTTGGTGCTAGGTGCTAGAAATGGTTTTATGGTTGGAATTTGGCAATACATTTAGGAAGATTGTGATTTCATATTATTTAAAATGCATCATCGAATGTATAAATAGATTTACTACTCTAAAAATACTTGAAAGACTAACACTTAACATTTTTGAGAACTTAAACTTATAAGTTTTAAAAAACTTTACTTATGAATAAAATTGAAAAACAAAAAAATTTCCTCTATTAATTAGACTATTAGAAATAAAAAGCACCTGCTTTCTGATAGACAGTGCTAGAAATAAAAGGCACCTGTTTTCTTCTTATAGACAGTCAGCTAAGTCCATTTTTGTCTTCTGAGTTCAACAGATTATTTTTATGCTTATCTCAATGCCATGAGTAAATCCAATTGTTTGACTTTGTCATCAAATTTCCAAAAATATTAATATGCAATAGAAATTTTAATCTGCAATGCTCACTGCTTGACCTGTTGCTTAAGATTTTTAGGATTATGTTTACTTTTGTGTTTGGTTGTGTCTTTTAATCATCTAAATTGATGATTATGAGTAAAGTCAATTATTTAATGTTGTTTATATCTATCAAATTTCTAACCTATTCCTAAATCTAAAATACTCAAACCTGCTACTTAAATTTTTAAAGTATTATGTCACTTTGTGGCTGGTTCAAAACAACAATGTAGCTGATGGTTTATGTTCATAATAATCCAAATATTCTGAGTAACAGAAAAAGCCAGCCAAATTTTCTGTGAAAATACAGATATACCACGGTAGAAATAGAAGTCGAGGGAAAGAACAGCACATGCATGCACATGAGATCATCAAGATTACCAGGTGGAGTGTTTCTGAATATTACGAGGAGATCTGGATGGAGAGTTTGAAGAACAGAGAATGTTTGGCGAAGAGACTTCACATAGATTTCGTCTGCTTCATAATGAGCTCCTTTGTTGATCAGCAACAGCTTGATGTTCCAGTCTTTTAGGAGATGAAGCCAGGGCCATTCCAAAAAGTTCTTCCACGTATCATTATTCACAGCAAAGGTGGGAGAAATTCTATCGTTTCTCACAAATCCAACTTTGAATCCTTTCCCTGGCCCCCCAAGAACGTCACTGCAGACTTCAAAACCCTCGCAAGTTCTGCAAGAAGAACTAGAAGTCACCACCAGTGGGTCGCTGCGATTTTTCAAGAGATTGTTAATTAGAGACCACTGCAGGAGGTGATTTATTGAATCTCCCACGACCAAAACGTTCCCATTCGCTCCAATCAACCTAATCCATACATCATCACCAGATTACCAATTACTGGTCTCAAACATCCAACAAATTAGTGAACCGATGACTACTCATATAAAGACTTCAGTTTATTCATTGCAAGTACCTGCAAAGGTCATCCCTATTGAGTTGAATTAATGGACAACTGTTATTAGATCTCCATACCCACTTCAACTCTTCTCTTACCTGAAAAAAAAAAAGGAGAATTTGAGGAGGAGATTCAATTGACAATTTTTTTTTATCACAGATGTATCTAATACAAGGATCAGTTTTAGATTACCTTCCAGTTTCCTCCTTGAGAAGAAGCCAAAATATCTGCATATTCACCTACAGCGTTTCCTGGTACTGCAGAATGGCGGCCATCGCACTGACTGGCGTATGGATCTCCTGCCCAATTCCATGGGAGATGCCGTGGAGTTGAATTATACAGCCACAGCCCTGACTCACTTCACATTCATACATTACTTTACAATCTCAACAATACATTAGCAGCACCTTCTACGGAACTGTCGCTCTCCTACATATATACACATCAAATTCCACAGATAAAGTTAAAAGCTAACAGCCGTTACTCAGTAAACACAAATTAGCCAGAGTGGCCCATCAATCAATGAGAAAGGGTGGGTTACGCGTTTCATATCCTACCAGGCTTCAAATTCTTCTGGTACCCTCTTGTGGTTGTAATACTGGAACGGGTTAGAAACAGGTGCAAGTCCCTTTACTGTAACGGGTTAGAACCAGGTACAATTCCCTTTATTCTTCGACCTAAAAAGTAATCCACTTTCATTTAGCCTACATCTTGTCCATGGGTTCAGCCAGATATAAGTCCCTGTGCTACTTTGGTCTAATGCCTACATCTTGTCCATGGGTTCAGCCAGATATAAGTTCCTGTGCTACTTTGGTCTAATAGACAACCCACTCATTTTTAAACCTGAATCTTGTCCATTTAATTGGGATGGGTTCAGGTCAGTGACAAGCCTGTATTATTTTAACCTAATACATAACCTACTCACCCTTTCTTATCTTATTTGCAGTTCAGTTGGATGTTGCAGGCCTGCAAGGTTATGGGTAAATCCAAAACACAGGGTGATGGTGATGGTGATACTGGAAGAGTAATAAGGAAGAGTAATCAGTATAGGTATGTAAAGTTATAATGAATGAATGACTAATAGGCGAGTAGAGAATCCACAAATATAATGGTTGGTATTCTAGATAGGTGGGTGGTGATGTTTTTATATAGATTTCAACTCATGTTCATGTTCATATATATATATATATATATGATATATATATAATAGAAAGTATAGAAAATTAAAAATAAAGAAAACTAAAGACTTTATATGAACATTAAAAATAGCAAAGATAAAGAAACTAAAAATAGAAGAAAAGAAAAATTTATTAAAATTACTCATTAAAAAGAGGACATGAAAGAATAATTCTTACTTGTAATATTTAAAAAACAATATAATGGAACTTGTAATGATATAAATTAATTTTACAAGTCTATATATAAATTAAATATGAAGAGAAATAAGAGAGGTTAAAGATGAAGATATCTTGAAAAATCTATAAAAAGATTTAGAAAGATATTATGGAGACTATTATGCATTTGATTTAAACATAATATTTAATTTTAGTAATAATTTATTTATTTTTTTCTAAGAAATAGTGACTTATTTATAAGAAATCTATGAAAAGATTTGGGGATATGATATAAAGTTGGTTTAAACATAATATCAAAATTTAAAAAAAACATAAAGGGATGATTATATATTTAATTTTGATAATAACATATTCTTATATCAAGAAATCAATTTATTATTAAATACGTAAGAATATAATAATTATATCATATATGAAAATGATAATTTATTTATTGATATAATCTCTTTATTGGAATATATATAGTGGTTCACGTTCCTATGTGCCCGCACACATGTACTGCACACATGTACTAGCTACATCCGCGGTCTTAATGAATCGCAGTAAATCCTCCAGAAGGGATCTACTGTCGGCCTAACACTGAGGCCTAACCCGGCGGGCGTCTAGGGATCAATTTGGGAGTACTTCCAAGCGGGGACTCAACCAATTGAGCTAACCCCTGGGGCTCTAGTAATACATTATATTTTACCATTTACAATTTTAAAATATATATAAATTCAATTATGTTTTATTTTAATATTAATTATTAACTAAAATTAAAAAATTACAATATGAAATGATAAAATTTTATTTTAATAATTTTAAATTTATTTATTTCTAAATTAAATTAGTTTTTAAAAATTAATTTAATTTATATAATGTTTGATTTAAGATATTTGTGATTTCTAAATTAATTACATTGTTAAAATAAAATAATTATTAATCACATCATTAAAATAAAATAATTATTTTATCTTATAACATTATAAAAAATAATTAAATAATAAATTACAAGAGATAAAATTTGTATAAATAAAAATATTTTTCAAATTAATCATATCATTAAAATAAAATAATTATTTTACCCTATAACATTATTAAATAACAAATTACATAAGAAAAGTTACATTGTAATATTGTCAAATTATGTTACACCTTTTGACTACAAATGAGTATTTTATAATATTGTAAAAACGGTTATTGTAACATCATTTTTTAATTATAAAGTATTATTAGCATAAATTTTTATTTCTTTAATCATTAAATAATGACACTTTTTGTCGCGGAGTGATAATATTGAATCCAACCATTCCGTTATCAGGAAAGGACAGGCTTCTTGTAGAGCATGACATTTCTAAATAGATTTATGTAAAAAATAATTTTTTTTTTTTTTTTTTAAAGAATGTATATAACTTATTTCTTAATTTTTTAATATTTTCAGGTTCAGAGTGTTCAAAATGTTATAAGTGAATCAGGTTGGAATTGTGAAACACAAATTACTAGTTAAAATGATGATTTGTTTTAACAGTTTCGAATGATGTTCTGATATAAATAATTTCAGCATCAAATTCTATCACTGAAGATTTTGTTTTGCGACAATTCCAGATTCGAAGTGACAAAGCAACAACCAACCAGTACAATTAAAAGCAACAACCAGTACACTGAAAAGCTTTTTGAAAAATAGGACAAAGAAAAGTTCTGTAGTATTACTATTCTGTAAAGAAGGACAGAAAAATTTCTGTACATTTCCAAATTGAAATCCAGGAAAAATAAAAGCATGTTGTCAAGAAAATAGACAAAGAAAAGCATCTGAACAAACAAAACCAGAAAAAACAAGCATCTAACAAGAAAACTAAACAGAGAAAGAAATGGAATTAAACCTGATGCAATCAAGGTAAGCCCTGAAGAGCTCCACAGGCTTTCCTTTTAATGGCGTTCCTCGAATCCTGGGCAATTTCCCGACATTTCTTTCTGATCTCGCCTGACTTTCAGAGAAATTCGTGTCCAGCGACGTTCTCTGCCCATTCTTTTGTGCTGCTTTGATATTTCTTTCTAGTGAAGCCTTTCCAGGCAACCAGAGTAAAGAATTGACCACCGTGTATAGATTTGATTTACAGGTTTCCTGCAACAAGAACAAGGTGCCCCCTGCAAATATGCATCCCGCGAAAAATGTCCACGCAACCAGGGTCTTTCTGCTGTATCCAAAGTCCGCCATCGGCTTCTTTGGTCGCAAAGCATTCGGATCCCTGGACTTCGACCTCATCCCAACGAATTCTTGATGCCTCAAGATCAAACTACCGAGAAAGTGGCAAGGCATCTCACGAATTCTTGATGCCTCAAAATCAAACTACCGAGAAAGTGGCAAGACATCTCGTAATATTTAGGGCCTCTGCGCTAAATGCGGGCTAAATATGGATCCAAGCCACACATTCCCATGTCTCCGACCACTATTCTTGAGCGGAAGTTTCGCAAGGGAGGTTTTCCCATGGAAATCTCCAGGACATGAACAGAGAGACCATTATTCTTAAAGCAGGGGCTCCTAATGCGACATCTGTCACGACTCGCCGAGCTTTGAAAGATAGTGCTATCTTGGGAAACAAATAAGTCTCCATGGAAGTCCATAAAGTAATGTGCTCTGTGCTTTACAGGGGAGGTATTACTGTACTGATTTGAAATTTGAAGGGACACGTTTTCTCTTTTCTTTTTTCCAAAGAACATCCCGCTCCGTTAATGGCGCACACGTTCCTGCGATGAATTAAATTCTAGAGGATTGAAGACATGGTGTGTAGTGGATTATTCGTTACGAGCACGACGTACTGTTTGTTTCTAGAGGTAGCCACGTGTACAATAATAACTGGCCATTTTGACAATGACCTTTTATAATTGAAATTTGACTAGTTTTGAGATTTTTTATTTGACTGGTTTAGAGATTTTTTTTGTAACTTAAAATTGCATGTGTATAGATGTTTTATCGTTGGAATTTGACTTGTGCAGCTGTAGTTTAATTATATCATCAAATCAAATTAATGTATGAGAATAAGGAGGTTCCTATGTATTTTAATAAAATTAATAGGTAGGTAACTATATTTATTGTTATTTTAATATAATTATATTAAAAATATGTGGTATAGAGTAGTACATTGCTTACTTTAAATATAGCTAAATAAAAATAAAAATATTGAATTTAAGTTATTTTTAATGTTTAAAATCTAATCAAGTTAGGTTGTATTGATTGGTAAATTGAGGTATTTTGTTAATTGTACTTATACATTGTAGCAATGGACAATCCAATCCTACCAGCTACAATAATAATATCTTAGTGTAATGATAATGTTTTTGTTGAGAAAGTTGTGTAGAAGGTTTTACTGATTTATTAAGTAAAATTATATAATTAAATCTGCATATTTACATTTTTACTTCTAGTAAGTGCATTTATTTCAAGTAAAATTATATAATTAAGTCTACACATTTACATTTTTACTTCTAATAAGTGCAATTATTTACATCTTGTTTCTATCCATTTTTTATGCAAAATTATTGTCCTAGTAATTGATGGTAAATATTTAATTTAATTTTAAATATTAATAAAAATATTAAAAACAATGGAGAATCTACATTTTTTTTTGGCAAAAACAATGGAGAATCCAAATAAGTTAGTTTTGCCATAGATATTTGTGAAAGATAGGTCGAATATATCTCTTAAAAATATATATTAATATTAAAAATGGAGTTGTTTTATGTACTTAGTTATTTGTTGTTTGAATTGATAACCGTATTAAATTATTATTGATATTTTTTTATTGATTTTTTATTGATATTAAGTAAAATTATATAATTAGATACATTTACATTTTTATTTATTTACATTTTGTTTCTATGCAAATATTTGTTTAAATTAAGGTGGGTAGTAATTGATGGCAAGTATGTTATTTAGGTGAGTATGAACTATTTTCAATGATTTTAATTTTTGGTGGTTTCCTACTAAGCTTATAACTATATTTACATTTTTATTTATTTACATCTCGTTCTTATGCAAATATTTGCTTAAATTAAGGTGGGTAGTAATTGATGAAAAATATGTTAATTAGGTGAGTATGAACTATTTTTGATGATTTTAATTTTTGGCGGTTTCCTATGAAGCTTAGGACTCTAGATTTACTAAGTTCAAAAGGGATCAAATCTCTCCTCGTGAAAACCTTACATCAACTTTTACACTCAAAGAGATGATGTACCTAGCAAAATTTGATGCTTCTAGAAAATGTTAGGTAGATCCAAAATTAAGATAAATATTGTTATAAATTTACAAGTAAACTAAAAAAATTGATTGTATTTATCCTCTATTATTTTACTGAATAAAATAATAACATTGAAATAAATAAATAAAGTTAACCCACTTATAATTTTAAAGGTAAACATAGTTTTACCAAAAATTAAAAAAATTAAAAAAAAATTCTCAATATTTCTTAAAATTTAAAAGAAAATATTCACTTATAAAATGCAAAAATAATATAACATAATTAAAAATTTTAAATTTTTTCATAAACAAATTGCATATCCCAAAAAAAACTAACTTTCAAACCCTTTGCATAACCCAAAATGTAAATTGCAAAAAATATTACAATTACTTCTAATTAATTTAATGAAACTTCTAAGATAAATGCTATAATTATATTATTAATAAAAAATAAAACTTAACTTAAAATAAATACTATATATTATTAATAAAAAAATAAAGATTAACTCAAGAGAATTCAAATTGTTGTGGGTTAATATCATCCTTAAAATAAGTATGATTCAAGTAATATTAACTAATATTAACATAAATGAATGAACTCCTATTTTAATAGATACCAAATTACTTATCATTACATTTAGGATTTCTCTTATGTTTCACTAAGATTATGGGAGAGGGGGCTCTTGTGAGGAGAGATGTATAGGGGACGTGGGAATAACTTTCAATTAACCTTTAATTTCAGAGAAAGTTAAGAAGATAAAAAACATTGGTGTATATATATATAAAAGTATATTGATTTATATATAGTTAAATTAAATAATGAAAAATATTTATCTATATTCATTATTCAATATTTTATAATAGATTATAGAAAATATTATAGTATGAAAATTGGAATAGTAAATTGGTGTAACTTAAACTTAAAAATAGTAAAGAGGGACTAGTCAAAAAATTAATTTAAGGTCATGGATATCTAAAGTCAAGACTAGAAAGTTAAAATTGAAAATTAAAAATGGACAATGAATATTGAAGGAGCCTTAGTGGAGGAAAGGAAAGAATTTACTAGTAAGTCAAATAGTGTCACTAGGTAAGTCAAGTAGAGGTAAGTTTGGTAAGTTGAAAGAGTAAGATGGGGATTGCAAATTAGTTTAGGTTTCGATATTTGTTATGTATTTTTTTGTTTTAATTTTATTTTTACTTTTTTATATTATTTTTTAATAATTTTTTAAAACTTCAAGGGTTATTAGACAAAATTGAGGGTGACATGTCCCCCTCAAAAAGGGTGCTTCTTCGCTTGGTGTTCTTGATTAGATGCTAGTACCACACCCTCATACATGACAAACCTAGTGATTAGGTGGTTTAAGAATAATAGGCATGCACCAATGGTTTCACAGCCACAATAAGCACCCAAATTAATTTAAGCTTTGCACCCAGACTGATAACATTGTTCAAAACAAAGAATAGATTAGCGCTACAACGTAGACAAAGGGCTCTATGTGTGTTCATACCCACACTAGTCCAAAATATTTAACACAAATTTTCAAGAGATAATTGAATAAATAGTCAAACACCCAATTTTTGTGGGATTGTGTATATATGGGTGGCACCACTATGTCCCACGGCTCGGCCGAGAGGCCACCGCTTGCTCCATAGTGCCTTCATTTGCATGTTTTATCTATCCAGGTCACAAGAGGAGGGAATCGAGGTGGCACCGCACAACCGATTTTCCTCTTCATAACATAATTTGATAGTGGGGTATGTCGACTCCATATCGACGTAACCACATTTAATTAAAGACTAGGTAAAAGAAGAATGGTTTTTCCCCACTACAAAGGATCCAACATTAAATTCAACAAGGTACGAGTATGGTTGTCAAGTTAAGTGAAACCAACAATCTTCCCTCAAACTCTGACCCATCATTGCTTTTCTCTAGTGAGTTCATATTCATTAAAATTAAAAAATTCCAATATGCTTAAACAAAGTTCTTGTCATCAACAATTAGATTGCGAGTTACACAATTATATAAAAACATTCGAATGCAATAGTCAATGTTGGGGATGTTACAAACCCCACCCCCTTAAAGGAACACCATCATTGGTGTTCTACAATCATAAGAAGACAACAAAACAATATGATCTTTATTGGTAAAACTATTTTACATCTATTACATATTAAAAAAGATTATGAACAACACCCTCATTTGGTATGCATGCTCTTAGGTTCCTCCATCTAGTCCAAATTGCTTCCATAACACCTTGACCTAGTATATTACTCATTTCTAGATCATGGTTTTCCTCTTGTCCAGGATGCATAGTGGTTATGGTTGGAACTCTCCCTTGGATTCCTCTTATACCATAGACCAATCGATCACATGATTATACTTGTGTACATATTTGTAAGAAAGGATATGTGAAATACATCGTGTGCCTTTATGGTGGGTGTTAAGGCTAGTCTATAATCCATTGGCCCCACTCTCTCCAAGATCTCAAATGGTCCAAAAAATTTGGTGCTAACTTAGCATAGAATCCCATTTTAGAGAACTCGTCCTTGGTTTAATATGAAGATATATGTGATCTCCCGCCTAAAATTATTTATGCAATCTTTGTTTCTTCTACTCCATTTCCATCAACATATCAGGTTCAAGAGTTACTATGTTTACAGGGTGATCCTAGCTAATGGATGTATACACCTCTATTCCCAAATTTTTGGCTGTGTATAGTGTACATCCTCAACATGTCTTCTAACCCTCCATTCACTCTCTCAATTTTTCCAGAAGTTTGAGGATGATGTCTTGTGCTAAATATCATCTAAGTCCCACCAACAAACAATGTTTTCAAAAATTTTGATGTGAATTTGGAATCCTAATCTAAGATGATCTTCATAGGTATCCCATGCAATTTGAATATCTCCTTCATGAATATTTGCAACATGTCAATGCTCTTGTGGATGGACTTGACATGTATGAAGTGAGTTATATCGCTTAATTTTTTCACCACCACCATGATGGCATCATGTTGCCTTGGCATCTTCGGCAATCTCATGATGAGTCCATGGATATGATTTCCCACTTCCACTCAGAAAATAGATTCAGTTGGAATAGTTCAACTAAGTATATGCATTCCACTTTAACTTATTGACATTCCAAACACTTAACAATGTATTCAATAACTTCTTTTTTCATACCCAGCCAATAATACATCTTCTTCATGGTGTTATAATTCTCTGATAATTGAGATAACCTAAATAAGGTCTTTAGTGAAACTCATCTAAAATGAGTTTCTTCAAGTCACCCATGCAAGGTATATACCACCTATCCTTGAATTTCAACATTTCATCCTCTGTGAGTTTGCATTTCTTACTTAATTTTCCTTCTGGCTTTTTTTGCAGACAATCTTTTACTTATTGGAAGGTTTGTCTTGTAGGAGTGCTTCCTTTATATTTTACTTTCCTTGATGTTAAATGTGCAAGAGCATGTGATTTCTAAGTGAGTTACTTGTAAACTTTTACTAAGTGAATCTACTACCTTATTCTCTTTACCCTTTATATACTTGATATCAAACTCAAATTTATTGTAACGAACAAAACATGTGCCCCTTCATAAACAATCATGTCCTTTAAGACATGCCTCTTCAGTGTACTATATATAACATTTCCTACCTGTTGTGGTAAAACACAACCCCCCCCCATTTTTGACTTGTTTACTTCAAATAATGGGGACCCTTTTTATAAATTTTTGGCTAAGCACCTTTTAGGATTTTATTTAACTAATTATCCTACACTTTTGTTAATTTTTCATTTTCTTTGGATTCTTGTTTTGATTGAATCGATTTTTTATAAGCCTCCCATTGACGCTTGTTTCGCCTCATTTGGTCAACTAGTTTAAAAATGGTACTCCTTTGAAGTCCCATCATTTTTCTAGTCTGGGTTAAAAATGCTATTTTTTATTCTTTTTCGGAGTGGCTGTAGTTTAGAAAATTTCATAGCTAAACTAAACATCATTTAAAAAAAATAAAAATAAAAAATAAAAATAAAAATAAAAATAAAAATAAAAATAAAAATATATTACATCATTGGATCCGTTGCAGATCGCAGATCGCAAATTTCTGATTCATCGCAGATCGCAGATCGCAAATTTCAGATCCATCGCAGATCGCAGATCGCAAATTCGAATCCGTCGCAGATCGCGGATCGCAAATTTCAGATTCATCGCAGATCGCAGATCGCAAATTTTAGATCCATCGCAGATCGCAAATCGCAAATTCGAATCCGTCGCAGATCGCATATCGCAAATTTCAGATTCATCGCAGATCGTAGATCGCAAATTTTGGATCCATCGCAGATCGCAAATCGCAAATTTCGGATCCATCGCAGATCGCAAGACCGCAATTTCGGATCCATCGCAATTTTTAGAACATGCACATTTAAAAAACCCCGATCCAAGGTTCTTGCGATATGCGATGTGTTAAAATTTTTTTAATATAAAGTTTTTGTTTCACCTCACACTCCACTCACCATATCCTTCCACATAACTTACATGGATGAATTAATGAGTTTTGATTGATTTCAATGGTTTGTTTTATGGATTTTGGGTTTGGATTGATTCCAATGGTTTGTAAATTAATTTTTATATTTTTATATTATAATAATTATATTATAATTATAATGTTTATTATAATTTTAATATAATTTGAATTATAATATTAATCATATTTAAATTAACTTTTTCAAATCATTCGTATATTAATTTAATTTTGTAACTTAATTAATTTCTAAATTAGGTGATAATTAATTAGAATTAATTGTATATATTAGTTAGTTAATAATTAATTTATAATTAATTATTAGATAATTAGAATCTAATTTAGGATTAAAATTCTAATTAAAAATTCTGATTTTTAGCTCAGCAAACAGAATTTCCAGATTTATGCCAGATTTGACTCATCAACTTTGGAGGCTCATAGAATGAGTTTTACTTGGCCAAATGAGGCCCAGGATGGCTCATTGGAAAGATAAAATCAAGGAGAACATTTATGAGGAGGTTCCACTAATAGATTTGGTCATTTATTGGGTCAAAAATCATGCAGAAAATCAAGCTCTGAATTTCTAAAGCAAAATCAATTTTCTGATTTATTTTCTGCATTTTCATTTGTCCAAGCCTCTTCTAATTGTAGATTTGCTCATCAATGATATATTTGGCCAATTAAACTATCCTAGGCATCAATAGAGAGCTTATATTTTATTTTCAATGATTTATTTAAATTAAATTTGATTGGATTTGTTTTAATGCCAGAAATGGTATTTTGATTTTATTGTTACATTTTAATTCATTTTGATTTCTTTTTGTAGGAAAACAATAGAAGATATATGGAGAAAAAGACTTCAATCAATGAGAATTCTCCAGCAATTAAAAGATTGGAATTTTTGAGCAAATAAAAGTAATTGGGCAGATTTTCTTCAACAAACTTTCATCTCAAGAATTCCTTTGCAAATATTATAAATAGCGGATTGTAGAATGGAATAGGGGATGCTCTCCTCTGCAATTCCAGACTTTTAAAAGCATTTCTGTAATAGGGGTTTAGAGTTGTAGATGGGGAGGAGAGAAAAATTTCAGATCTGAACATTATTGAGGGTTTTTCTTTATGTCTTGAATTATGCATGATGGGCAGAGTTTGCATTTCTGCAGCTCTAGTCTTGAAAGCAGAAATTCAAGTAATGTAAAGTACCGTTAGAGACCAGGATCAGAGAAGCGGATTCAATTAAATGGTATTTTTGGCATTTCTGTATCAAATACCAGTTTCATTTTTATGTTAATAAAATTTTTGTTTCATTTTATTCATGTTTATGCATTTCTGTTGATATGGATAATTTGTCTCAAATTGTTATGTATCTCTGTTCTTATGGATTTAACTCTGATTTCCGAGTAACGATTTGCTCAGAAATCTGTCTTACAAAACTGATTTTTTAAATAATAATATGTTGTGAATTTCTTCCACATATTATTGTTTAATTATTGACTTGATTGATTTGATAATCAATATCATTTTTGTGAATTTCTTCCGGAGTGTTGTTGATTTATTATTTCAATCAAATGGTCTCAATAGAATATGTTTTGGTACTCACAAATGTGAGCTAAATTGAATTTCTTCGTTGGTTTGACATTAATTAAAAGCCAGACATATTTTAATCCTCATTACTTAATTATCTTGCTCTTAGTTGGGTTAGATTTTCATCTACCTAATTGAGATAGGATTTAGATTAGTTTCTTTTTGCTTGCATTATAGAATAAGTTTGCAATTAGATTAAATTTACATTCTTTTAAGTCCTCTTCTCAAAGAGGCAAAATCTTAGTTGTGGTTTGGATGAACCCAAATCAGCTTAAGGGTCATTCTCTTGCCTGATCAGCAAGAAGAATTGATCTGATATCCCTGTCTATTGGTATTTAAGGAAACATCATAAATCAATAGCGATAGGGAAGAGGTAACTGGACCTAGTTAAACCAGTCGGAGCCACTATCATAAACGGAAAAGGAGTTGTATTAAGGTCTGGACCGGGTGGTTATCCCCCAATGTTGTAGCAGCGATTTTCGAGGCTTCAACACTACCTTGAAATTTGAATGGACACGTTTTTTTTTTTCAAATAACATCCCGCTCCGATAATGGCGCGCACATTCCTGTGATGAATTAAAGATTGAAGACATGTTGTAGTGGATTATTCGTTACGAGCACGACGTACTGTTTCTTTCCAGAGGTAGCCACATGTACAATAATGACTGGCCATTTTTACAATTACATCAAAGGTTGTTTTTTAAGATGGCACCTCATATTTTTTTAAATGTAAAATTGATTTGTGTATAGTCCTAGTTTAGAGATTTCTTTTTAAGATACAATTTGATTTGTATATATTTTTTATCATTGGAATTCGATTTGTGCAGCTGTATTTTAATTATATCATCAAATCAAATTAATGTAGGAGAATGAGAAGGTTCGAGAAGGAGGTTCGAGAAGGGCACTGCTTCTATTTTAATTTTATCGACCGATGAGGAGGTTTTGGAAGGGTAGTTATTTGTAGAGTTGTACATAACTATCCCCCTTAATAATAATAATTCAATGATTTTGGAAAGATAAATGTTAATTCAATGATTTTGGAAAGATAAATGTTTTTTTGTTTTGTTTTGTTTTGTTTTTTTTTTTAATTATTAATGGAACAGTTTTCAAGTTTATATAGTCTTGTTTGGGATTAGACTAAAAATATGTATGAACTAATTTTTTTTTAGTGAATACCTTCCCACTTCATAGTTGACCACAATTATAATAATGTTAATTGATCCCACTTAATAGTTGGACCATAATTATAATAGTATTAATTGAATTTTTTATATTAGTGTAATTTTTGGTGAAATTTATAAATATTATTTTTTTAAAAATGGGTTAAGTTAATATTTAAATAATAATTAATTGCTTAAAAGTAAATATATTGTAAAGTAAGATTTGAATTTCAGCTAAGAAAGAAAACATTTTTATTGGACTATTTAAGTTATAGTTGATTGAGTCCGTGGGGTTTTGGTTAAATAGTGATGACGTACGTTGTTATAGCACTCATCACAAGTTCAAATCCTTTCTATGGGGGTGATGTATCTGGACATGTTGATGAAAATAGAGTGAAAAAAAAGGAAAAAGGAGAAAAAATTGAAAGGTACTACCAAACTTACAAAAAAAAAAATTATAGTTTATTGAAAAAACAATTTAACATCTATACACGAGAGGTTAGATTAACCACTCTCTTATTTTATTGCATTAAAAAAATTTTGAAAAGTTGTTTTTAGTAAAATATGATTAGTTAGATTTAAAATTAAATAAAAAATTTAATAAATAAAATTGATGATGATGATGATGATGGTTAACGTCCATTGAGACCAAACTTTGGTCTATTGGACCTATAATTTTCTTAGTTCTTAATTATCTGGCTTCTCGTCTTTCTTGGCGAGATTGGTGTTGTAGATTTCTTTTTCTTCTCTACGGTCTTCCAACTTCCTTTATCTTACACCTCCTTCATCTCTTCTGATTCTTGGGACACAGGTGCCTTATCTTCGGGATCTGGAAAATCTGCTTTGCTGCTAAATGAAGATTTCTTTTGTGCGATATTTGAATTCTCATAATTGTTGATGCTTGAGGGGCTGTTTGTTGTGAAACCAGCTCCAAAAATAGAAGAAAAGAGATATCAACGCCTTAGAAATAATCCACTTCAAGGGGAAAACCTCCAATACATTACATGGATGAACAATTCTTGGATGATACAAATGACAAAACTTCCTTTCTATATATAGGAGTCCATGGAGCCATAATGTAATCCTAGTGGGGCCACAATGTAATCCTAGCCGACCTAACAATAATAATGTAAGGGCACAATAATCAAAATATGGGGGTTACAGGGGTACAAAAATAAAAATAAGGGGGGCTACACTAACATAATAAGGGACTACACTATTAATATAGAGACTTAACATTGTTGAGTTCATTTTTTTGTTGTTGGGCAGGGCTTTCCCCCTGCTTGTCTTGAGGGTTGTTTCTTTTTTGCCTGATTTCTTGCGATTTAGAGTTTTCTGGAGAGTATTATTCCTTGATGAAAATGTAATGTTTCTTTGTGCTCCTTCCCACCATGTAGATCTATGGTGATTCTTTCTAGCAGAATTTTTCTGGGAGGCTTTTGGGAAATTTTTGGCTAGATGGCCCGTCTCAAAGCAGGATCGACATCTGAAGAGGACACTTTCATAGTTGAGTTTATGGTTCCATAGGCCTCATCCAGTGAAGCTTTGACCACTTGCACAGTGGGAGTTGGGGCTTCATTGACAATATGGGCAGAAGCTTGACTCTCAGAGGCGGACGGAATTGGGCCAACAATTATCTTTTCAAAGCTGGGAGCCATACTAGACCCAAAGGTGAGGAACCACAGGTCTATAAGGTTGTAGAGCTAAATCGCGGAAGTAAACTTGCGGTTGTAATCTAGGATTGCGACCCTCTAGTTCGGAAGATATGCGAACCCTGTTCGATGGAGCAAAAGAATATTCACTGCAGGACCGGAAGATATTCACTGTAGAGCTGGAAGATATTCACCGCAGAGCCGAAAGATATTCACTGCAAACTATTCACCGTAGATACTAACGGAAAGGAATTATTAAAGTATTCAATTCTTACGCCAATTCCACCAGGAGCCAATGTTGCACAGAAACTCAATTGCCTATAAAAATTAAGAGTCGGATGTTGCGTAGAAACTAGACCGTTTATAAAAAGCAGGAGTCAATGTTGCGCAAAAACTCAACTGCCTATATAAAGCAGGAGTCGAATGTTGCGAAGAAACTGGACCGTCTATAAAAAGCAGGAGTTGATGCTGTGAAGAAACTTGACCGTCTATAAACTCGACGGTCTATAAAAAACAGGAGTATATAACTTGACGGTCTATAACTCGAGGTTTGATGAGATCACAACAGAGTTGGATCATGGTCTATGCTGCGGTAGATGCGAAAAACTTGTACATAGGATATTGTGATCATGTGAACAACCTATGCTACGGCAAATTTCTTTGCTTAACCTTGATGCAAATGCTAAGAGACTTCGGTTTATATATGGACCGTAGAAGATTTCAATGTGGTTCATGTCGCAAATATATGAAGATCACCAAGTATCGAGAGCGAGAAGATTTCAGTCGCCACCATAGAGTTTGGTATTTAAATATGTTGCAGATGCGAACCTGCAGGCAAATGCGAAGAAACTATGCTGCGAAAGATGCAAAGAGGATTTGATTTGAAAATCCTATGTTGCGACAGATGAAAACCCTATGCTGTAGCAAATGTGAAGAAACTATGCTGCAGCAGATGTGAAGAAACTATGCTGCGATAGATGCGAAGAGGATTTGATTTGAAAAACCTATGCTGCGGCAGATGCGAAGAGGATTTGATTTGAAAAACCTATGATGTGGGCAAATGTGAAACATTGGTGTATGCATTTCTATTATCTCGTCAACGCGTCATCACAATCATTGGTTGTTATGGGCGAAAGAGGCAACTTTTTTTTTATTATTATTTAAAATATCAACAAATATAATAAATAATTTTAAATTTAATTATATATATCTATATATATATATATATATATATATATATATATATATATATATACTTAATAAATATATAAATTTATAATAAATTACTTTTCTAAACTCTATGTATAACAAATTATCATAGTTATATGTATATGTATGTAGTTATATCTAATTAGGTTTTAATAGAATTAATATGTATGTAATTATATTTATTATTATTTTAATATAATTAAAAATATGTGTTACATAGTAGATAGTACATCGCATAGTTTAAATATATTTAATCTAAAATAAAAATATTGAATCTAAATTAGTGTTAATGTTTAGAATCCAATTAATTTAGGTTGTATTGATTGGTAAATTGAGGTATTTTGTTAATTGTACTTCTACATTGTAGCAATGGACAATTCAATCCTACCCAGCCACAATAATAATATTTAATTGTAGTGATAATGGTTTTTGTTGAGAAAGTTGTGTAGAAGGTTTTACTGATTTATTAAGTAAAATTATATAATTAAGTCTGCACATTTACTTTTTTACTCCTAGTAAGTGCATTTATTTACATCTTGTTCCTATCCATTTTTTATGCAAATACTTGCTTAAATTGTTATCCTAGTAATTGATGGCAAAATGTGTTATTTAAGTGAGTATGGGGTATTCTAAAAAATTTTAATTTTTTGTGGTTTCCTATGAAACTTAACAATGAAAATTATAAAATTATCTAAATATTTCAACTCCCTCCAATAATTATGAAAAAAAAATTGAGGCAATTATCTACATGGCATTGTGTTGTGCAAAGGTTGAATAACAACCATTACAGAATAATACCCCAACCAATCATATCGTAGATAAATAATTTTAAATATTGATGATGTTGATGTTGATGATGGTTATCGTCCACTAAGACCAATGTGGTCTATCAGACCTAAAAAGAGGAGAAAGAATCTAAGTTTGATTCTTCAAAATCTTATTTCTATGGTCAAAGAGAAGGAAAATAAGTGCTCCAAAGATTAGGTGGGTTGGCTTAATAGGTTAAGAAGATTGGAAGTGTGGCAAATGTTAGAGAATTGAGAGAGGATGTGAGTAAGAGTCGGGTAGTCTAAAAGGAAGTGTTTTTCATCTTCCACGTTCGTAGAATTACAAATCTAACAGATTCTATTGTTCCAAGGAGTCTTGGGAATAGACCAACGCCCGGTCTCACTCCAAATCTCATGGGAATTAGTTCCTATCCTAGCGATGTTCATTTTTTTCTTAGTGATAGAAAACACAGAGAGATCATTATGATTATCAAGGATGGGGTTGATCACCTCCTTATAGTATCTTAGCTTCCTTTTACCCTCCAGCTCCTGGTTCTCCCACAACTTGTCCTTAAACTTAGAGGTAATAGTATTTTTGACATTTTCTATGCTTTCCATACTAAGCTCTTCCTTAATTCCCCAATGGTTGAGCCAAGACTAGGCATCCTTATGCCACCCTCACTTGAGGCAAAGGTGGGGGTTTTGACTACAGTTAGAAGCAAATTTTGGGAGCCTTTTCGATTCCATGTTGTAAAGTTTCTTCTTATACATTAGATATCTAAACATAGTCGTTCTTTCAATGGGGGACAATCCAGATTCAATCAAGAGGATAGGATAAGAAGTATTCCCCTTGATCTTAAGTTTATAGGTTATGAATTTCTTTTGAATCATCTCAATCTTCCTCAATGAATCTCTGGATATACTGTAGCCCAAAACTTCACATCCGTATAAGACAACAGGGCTGGCAAGGGTCTCAAAGAGGAACCTCTTTTTACTCCAAATGTAAATATTGACCGAATTACAATTGTTTTCAAACCCATAATAGGCTTTCCAGTCCCCAATAATCCTTTTCTCGATGCTATAATTCCAGTTGAGTTGATGAGGGAAGTCAATGCCCAAATATTTAGAAGAAGAAACCTGCTCTAAGCACTGGTTATTATACACGAAACTACCATGGGTGATCCTTTTGGATTTAATGATCATTACTTTACTCGTGTTGGTGTTAACTGTCATACCCATCTTGGAGCGGTAGTCATGAAGAATCTGGAGCTGCTTGTCAAGGTCATCATGGATTTTTGCAAGAAGAACAATATCATTGACATAGAGGAGAAGAGTAATGAGAACACCAGCAAGCTTGGTGCCCTTGCACCCTGCAAATTCTAGACACTCCTCTAACCTATCGATGTATATGCCAAAAAGGGTAGGGGATAGGGGTCACCCTTGCTTAACTCCAATATTGCAATTAATGGAGAATCTAGAATGAGTTGTTTTTTCCATATATATTTTTGAAATATAGGTGGAATATATCCCTTGAAAAATATATTAATATTAAAAATGAAGTTGCTTTATGTACTTAGTTATCTGTTGTTTGAATTGATAACCATATTAATTTATTATTAATATTTTTTTACTGATTTCTTATTGATATTAAGTAAAATTATATAATTAGGTACATTTACATTTTTATTTAGGTGAGTATGAACTATTTTCAATGATTTTAATTTTTGGTGGTTTTGTATGAAGCTTACAACTACATTTAAATTTTTATTTATTTACATCTTGTTCCTATGCAAATACTTGCTTAAATTAAGGTGGGTTGTAATTGATGGAAAATATGTTATTTAGGTGAGTACGAATCATTTTCGATGATTTTAATTTTTGGTGGTTTCCTATGAAGCTTACAACTCCATATTTACTAAGTTCAAAAGAGATCAAATCTCTCCTTGTGAAAACCTTTCCTCAACTTTTACACTCAGTGTACCTAACAAAATTTGATATTCTAGAAAATGTTAGGTAGATCCAAAATTAAGATAAATATTGTTATACATTTACATGTAAACTAAAAAAATTGATTGTATTTATCCTTTATTATTTTATTGAGTAAAATTAATAACATTGAGATAAATAAATAAATAAAACTAGGTGTGAGAATAATCTAGATTAATGCAGAAATAGATTTAGTTTTGAGTTGTTGAACGAGAGCTTTAATTTAGAAATTGGTTCCATCTATTTAGGTTTGTTTCCTCCAATTCAGGAGATTAGGTGAGTGCACTCTGCTATATAAATGTAATGTAATCATGCAGTTGAATTCAATTATTCAGTGAGCTTTGTCTCACAATTCTGTGTTGTGTTGTGTTGTGCATTTGTTTTAATTTGGTATCAGAGCTTTCTGATCTGTACAATACCCAATAAAAACACACTTGATTGAATTTGCATCAAGCTTTCTTCTGTTAGCCTTAGGAATATGTGCAAAGGCAGTACATCCAAAGACTCTTAAATGACTGACATCAGGTTTGTAACCATGAAGAATCTCAAAAGGTGTTTGAAAAGCTAATTGCTTAGTGGGACTTCGATTTTTCAAATAAACAACAGTATTAATGGCTTCTGCCCAGAAACCATTATAAATATTGTTACCTTGAAGCATACTGCAAGCACACTCCACCAATGTTCTATTCCATCTCTCAGCAACACCATTTTGCTGAGGGGTATGAGGTACTGTGAACTGTTGTTGGATCCCATTAAATTTACAATAGCTGTTAAATGCGCCTGACTTATATTCACCCCCTTGATCAGATCTGAGTATTTTAATGTACTTACCTGTTTTTTTTTCAATCATAGTTCGGAACTCTTTAAAATACTCAAATATATCACTTTTCCTTCGAATGAAATAGACCCAGGTATATTTGAGTATTTTAAAGAGTTCCGAACTATGATTGAAAAACAAACAGGTAAGTACATTAAAATACTCAGATCTGATCAAGGGGGTGAATATTAGTCAGGTGCATTTAACAACTATTGTAAATCTAATGGGATCCAACAACAGTTCACAGTACCTCATACCCCTCAGCAAAATGGTGTTGCTGAGAGATGGAATAGAACACTGGTGGAGTGTGCTCGCAGTATGCTTCAAGGTAACAATATTTCGCCCACTTATAACTTTAAATGTAAACATATTTTTACCACCATATATATATATATATATACTTTCTTTTTTACTTTTACTTTTTTAATTTTTCAATATTACTCCAAAAAAAAATATTCACTTATAAAATGCAAAATAACATAATTGAAAAATTTAAATTTTTTCATAAACAAATTGCATATCCAAAACAAAACTTTGAAACCCTTAGCATAACCCAAAATGTAAATTACAAGAAAAGATAATAGAATTACCTCTAATTAATTTAATAAAACTTCTAAGATAAATACTATATATTATTAATAAAAAATAAAACTTAACTTAAAAGATTTATACACTCATGTAAAAGAGAATTAAAATTGTTTTGGGTTAATATTATCCTTAAAATAAGTATGATTAAAGTAATATTAACATAAATGAATGAACTCCTATTAAAATAGATACCAAATTACTAAATTACTTATCATTACATTGAGGATTTCTCTTATGTTTATGGGATAGGGGGCTCTGGTGCGGAGAGATGTATGTATAAAGGACATGTGGGAATAACATAAATGTAAGAAGATCATATATATATATATATATATATATATAATTTATATTTAATAATGAAAGCATAACTAGCAATTGCACCATATGTTGCAAAAGAAACGTCGTAAGGCAATAGCATAGGAAAGAGTAGCCTATAAGAAATAAGAAGGCAATAGCATAGGAAAGAGTAGCCTAGAAGAAACAAGATGTTGCAGAGAACAAGTCATCGTGAAGGAATGAAAGGAAAATTTTGCTTCCATAGAAACAAGTTGTGGAGGTTTCAAAGATATTGATGATAAGAGTTATCAACCAAAAAATTTTGTTATAGATTTTGAAATACTCAATTAGGGTGAAAACATATATGTAAACCAACATAATATGTTCACATATATGCAAATTTTGTTATAGATATTGAAATAGGAAATTGGGGGTGAAAATCCTTTGGTGATTAATAATCTAACATGTAACTCAAATAAGATATTTTAAATACATTAAAGTACAATCTATCTAGCATAGATGTCAATAAAGAGAATTTTTATTAACAAAAATAGAGTTTACTTCAAGTTCATCTACATATTTTAAATACATTCAAGTACAATCTATCTAGCATAGATGTCAATAAAGAGAATTTTTATTAACAAAAATAGAGTTTACTTCAAGTTCATCTACATATCTGAGCCGCAATTGCATACTTATCAGAAATCGTATATGAAGAACAATAGTCTTGGTATACAAGAAAGTGAATATCATTTTAATATGGAGACATTTTTGGAAGGAGATATTGTTCTTTATGTTATGGTTTATTTTCTTAACTCCAAACTTTGTTTATTCTTTCTCTATATACATAAGAAAAAAATACAAAGTAAATTCACAAATTTAAGTTATAGTTTTATATTTCATAATTACAAATCTAGTTTCTTGTTAAAATATTTTACACATCCTAAGTTATTCTAAATTGATCAAGAATATAAAATTATTAGGGTGGTGTTCTATGTACACTAAAATTCCCATGAGGTCCATCACAATGTATGGGGTTCATTGCAACCTTGGATATATTCTGTGAGTTGTTGTGATTTTTTGCTTGTGGCTACAACTTAGTTTTGGTTTTCACCTAGTTATCATGATTCAAAACTTTGTTATAATCTTAGATCCTTATAGCATTATATATATTATGTGAGTTAATGTGATGTTTTGTTTGTCACAATGATTCAAAAATAAGTTATTATACCACAATATTGACTTTTCTTGTTGTTTGTTTTGTTTATCTTGTTAAAATATTTTACACATCCTAAGTTATTCTAAATTGATCAAGAATATAAAATTATTAGGGTGGTGTTCTATGTACACTAAAATTCCCATGAGGTCCATCACAATGTATGGGGTTCATTGCAACCTTGGATATATTCTGTGATTTTCTTGTGGCTACAACTTAGTTTTGATTTTCACCTAGTTATCATGATTCAAAACTTTGTTATCATCTTAGATCCTTATAGCATTATATATATTATGTGAGTTAATGTGATGTTTTGTTTGTCACAATGATGCAAAAATCAGTTATTATACCACAATATTGACTTTCTTGTTATCTGTTGTGTTTATCTTATTAAAATATTTTACACATCCTAGGTTATTCTAAATTGATCAAGAGTATAGAATTATTAGGTTGGTGTTATATGTGCACTAAAATTCCCATGAGGTCCATCACAATGTATGGAGTTCATTGCAACCTTGGATATATTATGTGAGTTGTTGTGATTTTTTGCCTGTGGCTACAACTTAGTTTTGGTTTTCACCTAATTATGATGATTCAAAACTTTGTTATCATCTTAGATCCTTATAGCATTAAATATATATTATGTGAGCTAATGTGATGTTTTGTTTGTCACAATGATTTAAAATTCAGTTATTATACCACAATATTGACTTCCTTGTTGTCTGTTTTGTTTATGAACCCCTTAAAAAAACCAAAGCAACATTTGATTTTACAATGTGATCTCTCCAGCATGGGTGGGGGTTCAACTTACTATATTGTTAATCACATAGTGTCAATTTTGTAAAAGTATAATCTACAATAAGGACTGAGTGGGTTTTTTCTTTTGTAAGTTTTGTTTGGAATTGAAAAATAATATAAAATTATAAAAGCTAAAATTATGTAGTGAGAAACATTGTTTAAAATTTCATAATAAAAAGTTGAGTAAGTTTGACATCATATAATATGAAAATTTTTAAAAACTAAAATTAGGTAATTAAAGATATGTATATAGTTTTTTTTTTGAACTGAAGAAAGAGTATGCATGTAGTTACAAACTCTTATGTAGTTACAAACTATTACAATTAAGTAATTAAAGATAAATTTAGTGTTATTTAAGAAATAAGAATTATGAACATTCATCATTATTGCTCAAGATAAATATGTCATGTGAAATAATTTGGAAATTTAAAAAGATCACATATTTTAAAAAATTTCATTATTAATTTAATTTTTTTATATATTAAGAAATACTACTCATGAATAATAAAACAATTGTAACACAAATAATATATAACAAAAAAACCATGTATTTTTGGAATAATAAAAGAGTTGTAACAAAAATAATATAGAACATGAAAAACTATGTATATTTGGATGTATGAAATTTAGATACATTTTATTAAGTGAAATTTTAAAAGAATAATGGTTATAAACATTCAAAAATAATTTTATTAAATAATTAGTTTAGATCTATATTATTGATGAGAGGGATCAATGAGGTTTGCATATCAAGACATTTGATCCCTCTTGGCTATTGGTAGATTTAGAGTTAGGCCATCTTAATTTCCCCCTTTACATAAACCACATTCCACATGCATACCATGAGTCAATACCATGGGTTTTTTTTATAGTTTAGTATTATTTTTATTTTTTATTTGACCTAGTTAAAATGTTCATTACAATATGTCAATCTTTTTATTTGATTTACTTTTATTTTTATTTTTGTGTAATTTGACAAAGTCACCAAAACCTAAATTCAATAACTTATTGAAAAAAAAAAACTAACATTATAAAAAACATATATAAAACTTTAACTTGTGAATCTAATGGCCTAAAACAAATTTTAAAAGAATAATGGTTATAAACATTTAAAAATAATTTTATTGAATAATTAGTTTAGATCTATATTATTGATGAGAGGGATCAATGAGGTTTGAATATCAAGACATTTGATCCATCTTAATTCCCCCCTTTAGATAAACCACATTCCACATGAATACCATGAGTCAATACCATGGGTTGTTTTTATAGTTTAGTATCGTCTAAAATTTGATCCAATGGCTCATACATTGACACAGTGGCACTTAAGAAAGTTGTTTTCAATTGGTTTATATATAATTGAATTAAATAATGAAAAATATTTATTCATATTTATTATTCAGCATTCTATAATCTAATTAATACTAAGTAAAATAAGTTATAGTAGATACTATAGTCTGAAAACAAAATAGATTTTAGTAGATACTATAATTTCAAAACTGGAATAGTAAATTGGTGTAACTCAAACTCAAAAATAGTAAAGAGTAATGAGTCAAAAAACTAATCTAAGGTCATGGATATCTAAAGTCAAGATTCGAAAGTTAAAATTAAAAATTAAAAATGGACAATGAACATTGAAGGAGCGTAATTGGAGGAAACCCAAGAGTTTACTAGTAAGTCAAATAGTGCCACTAGGTAAGTCAAATAGAGGTAAATTTGGTAACTTGAAAGAGTGAGATGGGGATTGCAAATTAGTTTAGGTTTTGATATTTGTTATGTGTTTTTTTTGTTTTAATTTTATTTTTTACTTTTTTATAGTTTTTTTTTAACTTCAAGGGTTATTAGACAAAATTGAGGGTGACATGCCCCTCCTCAAAAAGGGTGCTTCTTCACTTGGTGTTTTTGATTAAATGCTAGTACCAGACCCTCATACATCACAAACCTAGTGATTAGGTAGTTTAACAATAATAGGAAAGCACCAAATTAATTCAAGCTTTGCACCTAGACTGATAACATTGTTCAAAACAAAGAATAGATTAGTGGTACAATGCAGACAAAGGGCTCTTTGTGTGTTCATACCCACACTAGTCCAAAATATCTAACACAAGTTTTCAAGAGATAATCGAATAAATAGTCAAGTACACAGTTTTTGTGGGAATGCATATATATATATATATATATATATATATATATATATATATATATATATATATATATATGGGTTGCACCACTGCGTCTTACAGCTCGGCTGAGAGGCCACCGCTTGCTCCACAATGCCTTCATTTGCATGTTTTATCTCTCTAGGTCGCAAGAGGAGGGAATCGGGGTGGCACCGCACAACCGATTTTCCTCTTCATAACATAATTTGATAGTGGGGTATTTTGACTTCATATCGACCCAACCACATTTAATTAAATACTAGGTCAAAAATGAATGATTTTTCCCCACTACAAAGGATCCAACATCAAATTCAACAAGGTATGGGTATGGTTGTCAAGTTAAGAGAAACCAACAATCTTCCCTCAAACTCTGACCCATCATCGCTTTTCTCTAGTGAGTTCATATTCATTAAAATTAAAAAATTCCAATATGCTTAAACATAGTTCTTTTCATCAACAATTATCTTGCTAGTTACACAATTATATAAAAACATTTGAATGCAATAGTCAATGAAGGGGATGTTACAAACCCCACGCCCTTAAAGTAACACCATCTTTGGTGTTCTACAATCATAAGAAGACAACAAAAAAATATGATTTTTATCGGTACAACTATTTTACATCTGTTACATATTAAAAAATACTATGAACAACACCCTCATTTGGTTTGCATGCTCTTAGGTTTCTCGATCTAGTCCAAATTTCTTCCATTACACATTGACCTAGTATATTACTCATTTCTAGAGCATGGTTTTCCTCTGGTCCAAGATGCATAGTGGTTCTGGTTGGAACTCTTCCTTGGATTCCTCTTAGATCACAAACCAATCGATCACATGATTAGACTCGTGTACATAATTTTTAAGCAAGGATATGTGAAATACATCGTGTGCCTTTATGGTGGGTGTTAAGGATAATCTATAATCCATTGGCCCCACTCTCTCCGAGATCTCAAATGGTCCACAAAATTTGGGTGCTAATTGAGAATAGAATCCCATTTTAGTGAACTCGTCCTTGGTCTAATATGAAGATATGCGTGGTCTCCCGCCTGAAATTATTTATGCAAGCTATGTTTCTTCTACTCCATTTCCATCAACATATCAGGTCCAAGAGTTACCTTGTTTACATAGTGATTCCAGCTAATGGGTGTATTACACCTTCTTCCATACATAGTCTCAAAGGGGCTCACCTTTAGTGATTCTTGGTAACCGTTTTTATATGAAAATTCAACTAAGGGAAGTACAAATATTCCCACATTTTTTGTTGTGTATAGTGTACATCCTCAACATGTATTCTAACCACCATGATGGAATCATGTTTCCTTGGCATCTTTGGCAATATCATGATGAAGTCCATGAATATTAATTCCCACTTCCACTCAGGGATTAGATTCAATTGCAATAGTCCAACTAGGTGTATGCGTTCCACTTTAACCTATTGACATTCCAAACACTTATCAATCAACAACTTATTTTTTCATACTCGGCCAATAATACATCTTCTTCATGGTGTTATAATTTTTTGATAATCAAGATAACATAAATAAGGTATTTTGTGAAACTCATCTAAAACGAGTTTCCTGAAGTCACCCATGAAAGGTATATACTACCTGTCCTTGAATGTAAACATTACATCATCTGTGAGTTTGCATTTCTTACTTAACTGTCCTTCTGGCTCTTTTTGCAGACAACCCTTTACATATTGGAAGTGTTTATCTTGTACAAGTGCTTCCTTTATCTTTTCCTTGATGTTAAATGTGCAAGAGCACGTGGTTTCTAAGTGAGTCACTTGTAGACTTCTACTAAGTGAATCTACCACCTTATTCTCTTTAACCTTTATATGCTTGATGTCAAAGTCAAATTGACTTATGATGGCTAGCCAATTGGTTTGTTGTAACGAACAATATTTATCAATGTGAGTTTGTTGTATACCTAGGCATGTGCCCCTTCATGAACGATCATGTCCTTTAAGACCTGTCTCTTCAGTATACTAATCATTATTATGATTATATATATATATATATATATATATATATATATATATATATATATATATATATAACATTTCCTTCCTTTTTAGAAAGCTTTGTCCTCAAAGCTTATTGTTGATAAGGCGTGTCATTCGTTTCCTTGCCTTGTAATATATTCACATTTTTTGGAATTCTTCAAGTTTTCATCTTTGATGATATGAGATGATGTGTAAGTGATAAATAAAATTGTTGAATTGAGAAGGGATCTGACCATCCTAAATCAATATTTTGTGCACTCATGTGTTACTCAATACTTTGGATAAATTTTGATCAAAGACTAAATTGTGTTGACATCGATATTCTTGGGAACATATGTCATTTGTTTCTATTTTGATGAATATGCATTTGCAAACTCATTGAGATGTTTATTTTTATGATTTGGGTGTCAATGAGGATTTATTGTGATTTGATTTCCCCTTATCATGTTTATGGAAAATTATTAATTTACTTAGAGTATATGATTTTCTCCACGCACAGAAGTTACTTGGATAATTGTTTCACTTGAAATCTGTGTCGTTTGAACTGCAACATGAATATGTTTTCACTTCAACTAGTTTATCATCTTCTTGTTTTGTGATATTTAATAGATCGGTATTTGTTCCTTTTTCCTCGACTTGCATTTTTACATCTAAAGATTTCGACACTTCCTTCTCGATAAATTGTTATACTTCATTTTCAAACAGATTCTTGTCCTTATTAAACTTCGTAATCTGTGTTAGTAGTGGTCGTTGAGGTGAGTAACTTGTTTGTTTTGTCTATGATAAGATTTTCAACTTCCTTTTGCATATTTTGCATTGAATTTTGGTTTTCTTGAAGAATTAATTTTGAGATATATATTACACCTTCTAGTGCTACTAAATTGGGCTTCAATGTAACATCCTGAAGCGTTTTTTTCTTCTTATGTAGAAAATTTTCAAAAAATTTATTTTCATATTTAGGATGGACCTTATTCATTCAATCTAGGGCGAATGCATATTTATATCACTATCATCATAAAATAAGGATTTAATGTTGAATTGTGAGACAAAAGTATAGTATCCAATACTTGGTTTTATATTTCTTATGTCATTGTTTTTTATTCATAGAATCTGATGCAGGAGCATCGGACCACCCTTATTCAAAATTTGAATTCAAAGTTGTGAAAGAAGAGACATGGACAAGATCTAAAAGGGGGCGCTAATTTCCATGAAATTCGGTTAAAATAATAAAGTTTTTTTCCTCAAAGGTGAAATCGATGTGGCATCTAGAAGATCAGACTCGACATTGTTGTAAATACATTTGTACCAAAAAATGGAATCGATATTTTTGCCAAGAAAACGGGAGAGGCTGTAGTAATGGTTGTTTGTGGCCGTAGAGTGCTCAAGGTCCCTTCTTCCATATTCAAGAATGTCGTCAATTTTATTAATACTTCCAAGCAATGGGATTCAGCTTTCGTTCAAGGGAAATATATTCTGAGTTTAATAAATAATTTGAATGTCTACAGACTAATATTCAACGCAAGTTGTGGCCTTATGTTGAGGAACCACGACCTTGTTGTGTACGAAAAATGAGAGGCTATGAAGGATGGATCCACGGTGGTGGCAATTTCATCTTTGTCGAAAGCCATAGTTTAGGGGTTGGTGCCTGAAGATAGTAACCAGATAAGAGGAAATATCATGCAATCGGGATGGGTAATTCAGTATCAAGAAGATCGCGATTTATTTAAAAAAACTTCCATATAATTAAAATAGAGTGATCTTAGCAATTAGTTGCATATTCTAAGGAGAGTTATTAGTGATTTAGGATAGATCAAATCTATTATTGATCTGATCGTCATTGTATATTTTTTATAAATATATGACCTGCAGTGAGGAGAGGGCCAACTACAATGTAGATCGACCAAGAGACGACCAGGGCCTTGGGAGGCCACATAAAATGTAATATCAGGCTGGAGATTTAAAATAATAATCTGTGTGAAATTGTTTTAATATGTGTGTTTGTGCCATTCTTTGCGTGAGTTTTATATTTTCATGTTTGTACATCTATGAACCAAGTGTGAGAATGATGATTTGAAGTGTGCAAGCTTAATTTATTGCACAATGGTAAAAATTAACCATTTTCTTGGGCCCATAACCCATAGGTCCATGTATTGAGGAAAAGTTGCAGTTTTGCTACATCAAAGTGGTATCAGAGTAGGGAAAGATTTCCCGCAGAGTGAGTTTTGCGTTAAATGGAAGGAGGTAAAAATATGTTGAAGGTTGGTAAGCATGTGGTATTTATATTTTTGTGTAGGTAGTAGACAAAGGAGTAGTTGGGAATAATGTCATGATGTTATAGAAATATCACAAAGGAAATTCCACATAGAATGTGGGTAGAATTGCTAAGAGAAAGAAAATGACTTGGTACTGATAGCAAGTAGCAGACTTGTTACAAAGATCAAGAAGGCATATGACCAGGAGGTCATAAAAAGATTTGTATCCGGGTAGTTTGATGCGGGAGCATCGGACCACCCTTAATTAAAATTTAAATTCAAAGCTGTGAAAGAAGAGACGTGGACAAGATCTGAAAAGGGGCACTAATTTCCATGAAATTTAGTTAAAATAATAAAAAATATTTCCTCAAAGGTGAAATCGATGTGGTATCTATAAGATCAGACTCAGCGTTGCTGGAAATACATTTGTACCAAAAAATTGAATCGGTATTTTTGCCAAGAAAACGAGAGAGGTTGCAGTAACAACCATTTGTGGTCGTAGAGTGCTCAAGGTCCCTTCTTCGAGATTCAAGAACGTCGTCAATTCTATTAATAATTCCAAGCAATGGGATTCAAATTTTGTTCAAGGGCAGCATATTTTGAGTTTAAGAAATAATGTGAATATCTATAGACTAATATTCAATGCAATATGTGGCCTTATGTTGAGGAACTGCGACCTTGTTGTGTACGAAAAGCAGGAGACCATGAAGGATGGATCGACGGTAGTGGCAATTTCATCTTTTTCGAAAGCCATAACTTGGGGGTTGGTGCCTGAAGATAGTAAGCAGATAAGAGGAAATATCATGTAATAGAGATGGGTAATTCAGAATTAAGAAGATCACAATTTATTTTAAAAAAACTGCCATATAATTAAAATAGAGTGATCTTAGCAATTAGTTGCATATTCTAAGGAGAGTTATTAGTGATTTAGAATAGATCAAATCCATTATTGATCTGATCATCATTGCATATTTTTATATAAACATATGACCTGCAACATAGTGAGGAGAGGGCCAACAATGTAGATCGATCGAGAGATGACCAGGGCCTTGGGAGACTGCAGAAAATCTAATATAAGGCTGGAGATTTAAAATAATAATCCATGTGAAATTGTTTTAATATGTGTGTTTGTGCCATTCTGTGCGTGAGTTTTATATTTTCATGTTCTTACATCTATGAACCAAGTGTGAGAACACTGAGTTGAAGTGCACAAGCTTAATTTGTTGCACAATGGTAAAAATTAACAATTTTCGTGGGCCCATAACCCACAGGTCTGCATATTGAGGAAAATTTGCAGTTTTTCTGCCGTCAGAATCTATCATTTCAATTATATTCAATTCAGGAATCACTAATTGGTTAACACATTCAGTACTAACATAATTATTATCTTGAGTAGGATCAATAGAGATTATAATATCCTTTCCTGCAAGTTATCCTTTGATTTTAAATAGTGCATTAATATTGTTACTAAAGTTTTTAGGAAATTTCCCGTTATTGGTATCCATTTTATTTTTTCGAGATGAGCTTAGGGTTTAAAATAACCATTTTTAATCTTATAATAGTACTTTTTATAAGTGTCTCTCTTTTAAACCTTAATATCTTATTAAAATATAATTTCTTTTTTTTTGCTAACTCACTCTATAAAATTATTTAGCTACCTCCTTTTTTTGGTTATTTTATTTGTACACATGAAGGCCTTTGTGACTTTTATTTATTTCATTTAGCCTTTAAAATGATCTATCAACTTCCCATACCCTTATGAACAATATTTTTCAACCATTCCTCTGCAATTTTGTGTGAGTATTCTTTGATGATATTTTGATTTATAACAAAACATGGGAATACAACATGAGCATGTTGATAAAGCCTTGAAACTCCAAATTTTCTCTTCAAGCTTTAGATTTTGAATACTTGGGTCACCTTCTAAGCTAAAATTAAGTACAAGTTGATTCGAAGAAATTCACAATTATGCAAGATTGCCACTATCTTAAAACCCTAAAGAGCTTGCATGGATTCTTAGGAATTACAATGTACTATATGAAATTAGTGAAATATTAGGGAAAATTGCATTTATGTAACCTGAATACTAAACAAGAATTCCCGTGTTTGGAATGAGGCTGCAAAATGGGCCTTCTCAACTTTTAAAGATGCCTTGTGCAAAACTCTAGTATTAGCTATGCTAGATTTTACTAAGAGGTTTGTCTTCGAATGTGATGCCTTGAGTAGAGGTATATGAGTAGTACTCATTCAATAAGGGTGCCATTTGACATGAAATAGTAATTAATTATCTCACAATAATTTGGATAAATCCACATACGAGAAAGATATGATGGCCATCTTGCATTCCATAGAGACCTCACACACATACCTCATCGAGTGACATTTCCATATCAATATTAACCATCATAGTTTGAATTAATTTCTTGAATGAAGGTTATCCTCATCATAGCAACATATGTTCCATTAAGCTACTAGAGTATGACTACTATATTATCTATAAAAAGGGTAAAGAAAATGTGCTAGTTGATTCCTTATATATATAATTTGAGGAGGAGGGATCCCTTTTTTTTTTGTCTTTACATGTTCCATGTTGGGCTCAAGAATCCCGTCAAAAATGGTTTTAAAATAAATCTATCATTTAAATCATCGATAGGCTCCAGAAATATTCCAACCTTCTTAGGAGGTATATAAGGAAGGTAGCTGTAGATATAAAGGACACAACAATTCTAGTAATGAATCCTTTCTTAAAATAACCTCGAGTTATCCTAAAATTATAACCTCTAATAATATGGAGAATTTGTTGAACAAAGGCCACTTGGGTGATATTGCACAATTTAATGCCATCTAAATAGTTTACATCATGTTGGGTTCACTTTTTGGTGTTTTGTCTTCACCACATAAGCCATTTTTGCCTTCATTATCCTTTTTCTACTTCCATACTCATCCATAAAAAACTTGAAATTAATCAAATTAGGTACAATTGTAATTTAATTTTGAATGATTTAAATTTTTATGAAGTTTGGTTTTAAAATTAAAATTTTAGCAAAAATTACGGGAAGTTGCAACATCCCGTAATTGATCCATCGTTTTCTTATGTGCAGGATAGCCGGGTGAAATCCGAGAGCTGTTGGGTAATACTTAGTGTACAAGGATGGTGAAACTCCTATCCTGTTCTTGGAAATGTTAATGGAAGTGCTTGGTCAACGCTGGTCAAACTAGACCAATTGTTCAGAAAATCCCCTATTTTAAGCATGAAATTTGGGCAATTTGTGATTTTAAGGGATTTTTCCAAAATTTTAGTGATAGGAGTGATGAATTCGAATTGTAGCCTTTATCTAAGGTTTTCATAAATGTATTTGAATATTTTTAGTTAAATAGTTACCAAAAAATTGTATAAATATCTCACATTTGAAGGAAGAAGACATCTATTATCTATGTGAAATTTTAAGACTTTTGCAATTTAGTGAAGTGGATTTGGTTCAAAGTTTCTTCTGCCTCTATTATTCTTGATGGATGATGTTTAGTCTATTTTTCAAGTTCTTATAATTTGGTATTCACTTAAAGTATGCAAGCGAAGCGTGGAGAGCCCCCATTGCCAAGTTTGTGCACTAGTTTCTCATTATTTTGGTATGGTTTTTAGTTTGATGCACTTTCATTGATTTTGTTGTACTTTCATTCAGTATATTTGTATCATTTTACTAAGTTATTATCACATGCTTGATAAGAGATATTATGATTTGACCTCTTGTAAGAGAGCTTAGTATTTCTTTCAATTTCGGTAAGCTAGACTTGTCAAAGATTTCTCATTTCGTTTATGTGTGATTGAGTTGCTGCATTATTAGTTAATTCATTATTTAATTGAAGAAATTGATGATTTTAAGGTGTTAATATTGTCATTGGAAATTTTTTTGAATCCATGTCCTGTAAGAGAGATTGAAGTTTGCTTGACAATAATACTTAAGATTTCAAACTAACTAGGTGTTAAAATTTTAGAAACTATCTCTAAACCATATATGTTGGAGTGCTTCTAAGCTTACGAAGACCAGATTGATAAGAGATTTTATGATCTAATTTATACCCTTAAATTGGACCAAAATTTTAGCGTCATTTCCAGGGAAGCATATTTATAAGGTAGAAAACTAGTTAACTCATTTTATTTTTTCTTAAAAAAAAAACAAAAACATTTTTTTAGTTTTTCATTTAGTTATGTTTCTGTATGCTTAGGGAAAGAGATGAAAAAGGTATATTTACCCAAAAAAACCCCAACCACTCAACCATCCATGGGAGCAGGACCATTAGAAATAATTACACAAATTGCTGGAATACCAACTTTGGAAGAATTGGATGAAAAACAACATTCAAGACAAAGGTTAACTCTTGTTGAAAGATAAACCTTATTATAATATGAAGTAAAAATAAAACAAATGCAAGCAGGAATATCTTCCATAGGAAAACAAAGGGAGACAAGAAAAAAAATTGATCAACCTATTCTTGAACAATTAGATCATCCAATCCTTGAACAAATAGAGAAATTTGAAGAAACACAAACTCATATTCTTACTGAGAGATTTAAAACAACTGAGAAAGAGATGACAGAGGATGGACAAGGATCTAATATCCAAATAATAACCCCAGAAAAAAGGTTACAATATGAAAGGAAATGATCTGAAAATGGTCTGGATAACTTGTATGTATTTCAAGAACCTACTACTCAGTTTAAATTAAAATGATCTATCTTGAACTTGACGTTTTGCGGAATTTTAGCTTGAAAGTGGTGTATGTTTTTATTTTTATTTTTGTTTTCTACTGTATAACAACAACATAATTCAGCAATAAAACCATCAAACACAAAAACAATATAATATAGGAGTTCACCCGAAATCTCGTGGGCTACGTCTCCTTTGAGTCTTTTCAACTAGACTCGACTCTTTGGGATTAAGTTAATTATTCTTTTATAAGTTTCATGCTTAAAACAATGAATACCAAAAATGATTCAAACAGTTGAGAACCATTTAACATCCCTCTAATGGCTGTCCAAATTCTGAAAAACAGCTTTAGGCTCCTGTTAACACATTTCCTTCTGTCGGTGCACTAGGCTTCTCTAAGATTCTAAATGGGCCCACAAACTCCCTTAGAATTCTATTTAAATCACTAAAAAAACTACTTCTGCATCCAAAAAACATCAGACACCAAATTTCAACTGATAAATTTCTTAATCAAGCACAACATCCCCAAAATAGGCTATCCTCCACGGCTTACCCAGGGCTGCCCAAAACTTCCCATCAACTTCTCGAGTTGAATAAGTTCTCAAAATGTTCTGAAACTAGTTCCATTGGTTCCAAAATGTCTGAAATAACCAATTTCAACTATTTTTTCATCAGAAATGACCTCCGGATGCTCTGGTTTCGCCGCCATACACTGTTGGCACCCCCTGGCACTAGGGTCAAAGAAAACATCTCTGCTGAGTTTTCGACCTCTATAAGTTATCCAAAAAAATTTCAACCTCTGTCATTAGATTAAGAATCAAATTTTCAGTCAAGAATGACCACTGATTCCCTGCAAATGGTCTCTAGCTCCCCTGGCTAGGCCCTACCCTGCTGCTGGCAAAAGTAGGCAAAAATGGCCTCTAGAACTTAAATGAAGATTTTTGGCTTTCTAATGCTCTCTAAAAGCTCTGAAAACCATTTCATCAGATTCAGAACATCTAAATTATCCAATTTAGAATATTGGAACTCTGGAAAATGACTCTAGCTCCTCTGGCTAGGCCTCAAACTGATTTGGTCTCATGGTGGCCCTGATGACCCTTTCATCTTCTACGAAGAAAAAGATAAATAATATGACCTCTATTTGACCTAAAAACTATTCCAAAGTGTTCAGAAGGTCTAAGAGACCCAAAATTGACCAAAATTTCATCCAATTCGGTTCAATAATGAGAGAGTTATGACCAAAACAAATTTGCCCCAATTTCCTCCACTAAATGTGGGGCAACTGGCAGTTAACTCCACTAAAAGTGGAAGTCCGCCTAAATTTGGGAGTGCTCCCAGAATCTACGCCATATTAAAATCCACTTAACTGAAGCTTACTTAAATATTAAACCTGATATTAGGCTCCTTAAGCGCTCTTAACATTAAGCTTCCACATTGGTCATATGATGAAGTTCCATAGGAGGAGGGCTGGCCCCTCCGTGTTCCGCCGGACCCACTTGGCATTAAAAGTGCAATAACTTCTTCATACGATGTCCATTTTTCAAACTGTTTGCAGTGCCAAAATCAAGAAGACGAGATCTATGCAACCATATTGGTTTCAATCCAATCCTGTAACTTTTAATTTTGAGCTAATCCTTAGGTTCTTGATCCAGTTTTGATCACACCTCCCAAATGAGAAGCTTTTGTACCCCAAAAGCTCTCTGGAATACTAAAACTGATCTGTACAGAAAATGAGAGTACTTCACCCTCTTCTCTTCATCCTACAAACACTTTCCCTGCATGGCTAATGACTTTGAACCACAACTAGAAAGCAATTCACACTTCCCTTCCTCGATGTGCTTATCCTCTTGTCAAGAGCTGCCTTTCTTGCACTCACTCATAAAATTTATGGCGAGAAATTTGCAGAAGGAATCTGAACATCGCTTCCTTGATCAATGATCCAAGGTGGCTCAAATATAAGTTGTGCAACATGCAACATCAACAACAAGTCATCATAAAATGTCTTATACAATTGACACAAAATCAATGTAAAAAGTGTGCAACACATTCGACACAAGTTGATACATCTTGATAAACACATTTGCATGTATCAATGTACAATGAACCTATTTACAATTCGCTATTTACACATACAACTTCCATGCACATGTACACCTTCAACTCTTCCTTTCAAGTACCAACAAGTACATAATCCCAAAACATGTGGGTGACTATAAGAGCTGAACTAAAAGATATTTCTGCAATATAAGTGAGTATCATACTCATATTTTACACCTCCATGACGAAATTTTGCAACAACAAAGAAATTCCTTCAACTGAACCGCATTTATATGCAATCTCGTATCAAAATTTTCAACAGAAATACATGCATACAACTGAAATGTGCATATGTACAAAAGGAGTATTTCTTACTGTGTTAAGAAGTCCATCCACTTCTTTCCAAGCCACATCCATGGCGAATTTTGTTGCTGCAACACTTCTTCATGTGAATCTTCCATTTTCACATCGATAATGGAATCCATAGTTCCACTTGCGCCAATCTTTCTGTCCTCTTGCAGCATGTGCTTTGGATGACTAGTTGGATGCAAAGTCCAACAATGATAGAAAACATGTCCCCTCTTTTGGAAAAATGTGCAAAACTCATGCACCTTCTTTGAAATTTGCATTTGCCTCGTCTGCTTTGTGTGTTCTTTCTTCTTCATCCAGCATCTCGAAACATGATCGTTAAATCAACCACAATATGTACAACAAATATTTATTCCATTTAAGCATGTAAAATTATCATGTTTTGCAGAGACACAATCAAATTGATCATGAAAAGATCTATACCTCTTGTGCTGCTTTGAATTTTCATCCTTTTTGTCTTCATGAGAAGATGAACTAGTAGATGCTACAACTTTCATTTGTAGAATAACATCACCTTTCTTGTCTTGAAAACTGTTTGAACTTGCATGCTCACCATAAGCTACATGTCTTCCATCTTCTTGCTGCAACAAAGGATTAAAGAAATGGCAATCATCTTTGAAAATTTTTTTACATATTTTCATCTTAGAACTTGGAATAAAGGTTCTCTTTAAAGTAGCCTCACATGCCTTCAAAGATTTGGAGTCTAAATTGCTCATAACCAAGACCAAGATTCTTGGTTCGTTCCTCAACTGAAATGGGATCAACCATGTCTTGTGCATGCTTGCCTAATCCTTTGCCTTCATAGCCCATTTTAATAATTAATTTGGACCCTATACCTCTCGTATTTTTTTTGAAAGAACCAACACATCTTTCTAAAGAGGAAACTGAAGACAAGTTAGAATGGATTACCTTTTCCTCATGCATTTTCTTGGTCAAGGCCTCTTGGGCTTGATGGAGTTGCCTCTCCATATCATGAAATATTTTAAGAATTTCTTCCTTCTCTTCCTTCATGGAAAAAAAATGTTCACAAAGTTTAGTACTTTCTCATTTATCCTTAAACAAAATCTGCACCATGTCCTTCAATATAATAAAGTCACGCTTCATACCATCATTGAAGTATCTTGTGAAGGAGGAAACTTCACTTGTAGAAGTTTTCATTATGATGTTAATGAACAAAAGGAACTTCAACAAAGTTCTCAAAGCTTTTCAAAACAGATGACAAGCTTTTTAACCAAATGGTTGTAAGGATCAACTCTTATTCAAGCAGCCAAACAACAAACAAACTCTAAGAGCTTCTTTACAAATAATCGTCAAGAGGGTTTGTGTTCCAATGTTGACCTTAAGGTACTTTGGGGTAAGGAATAAGCCTTCAAACGTTCTCTACAAGACTTAACTAATCAGTAGCTATCCCCAAATCTCAAGAAAAATCAAACAATCAATCAGTTTGCAAACAATAAAACAGTCAATCTTTTACACTGTTTAAACACCTTTCAAGCTATACAATCAAGCAACTGCTATGTCAATCAAGAAACCAAGTGCTTTGATACCAACCTGATCTGAAAATGGTTTGTATAACTTGTATGCATTTCAAGAACCTACCACTTAGTTTAAATTAAAATGATCTAGCCTGAACTTGACGTTTTGTGGAATTTTGGCTTGAAAGTGGTGTATGTTTTTATTTTTATTTTTACTGTTTATGTATCTTAAGTTTATTTTTTCTTGCTGTAATTTAACAAGTATAACAGCAACATAATTCAACAATAAAAACATTAAACACAACAACAATATAATATAGGAGTTCACCCGAAATCTCATGGGCTACGTCTCCTTTGAGTCTTGTCAACTAGACTCAACTCTTTGGGATTAAGGTAATTGTTCTTTTACAAGTTTCATTATTAACACCAATGAATACCAAAAATTATTCAAATGGTTGATAATACCATTTAACATCCCTCTAATGGCTGTCCAAATTCTGAAAAACAGCTTTAGGCTTCTATTAACACATTTCCTTCTGTCGGTGCACTAAGCTTCTCTAAGCTTCTAAATGGAACAAACTCCCTCAGAATTCTATTTAAATCTCTGAAACCACTACTTATATATCCAAAAAACATCAGACACCAAATTTCAACTAATAAATTTCTTAATTCAAGCACAACATCCCCAAAATAGGCTATCCTCCACGGCTTGCCGAGGGCTGCCCAAAATTTCCCATCAACTTCTCGAGCTGAATAAGTTCTCAAAATGTTTTGAAACCACTTCCATTGGTTCCAAAATTCCTTAAATAGCCAATTTTGACTATTTTTTCATCAGAAATGGCCTCCAGCTGCTTCGGTTTCGCCTCCATACACTGTCGGCACCCCCTGGCACTAGGGTCAAAGAAAACCTCTCTGTTGAGTTCTCGACCTCTAGAAGTTATCCAAACTTTTTGAAACCTCTGTCATTAGATTAAGAATCAAATTTTCAGTCAAGAATGACTACTATTTCACTGCAAATGGTCTCTAGCTCCCCTGGCTAGGCCCTACACTGTTGCTGGCAAAAGCAAGCAAAAATGGCCTCTGGAAATTAAATGAAGCTTTTTGGCTTTATAGTGCTCTCTATAGGCTCTGAAAACCATTTCATCAAATTCAAAAGATCTGAATTATCCAATTTAGACTATTGGAACTCTGGAAAAGGACTCTAGCTCCCCTGGCTAGACCTCAAACTGATTTGGTCTCATGGTGACCGTGATGGCCCCTTCATCTTCTCTGAAGAAAACGATAAAGAATATGACCTCCATTCGACCTAAAACCCATTCCAAAGTTTTCAAGAGGTCGCAGAGACCCAAAATTGACCAAAATTTCATCCAATTTGGTTCAATAATGAGAGAGTTATGACAAAAACAACTTTGCCCCAATTTCCTCCACTAAATGTGGGGCAACTGCTACTTAACTCCACTAATAGTGGAAGTCCACCTAAATTTGGGAGCGCCTCCAGAATCTTTTCCATATTAAACTCCACTTAACTAAAGCTTAATTAAATATTAAACCTAAGATTAGACTCCTTAAGCGCTCTTAACATTAATCTCCCACACTGGTCATATGATGAGGTTCCATGGGAGGAGCGCTGGCCCCTCCGTGCTCTACCGAACCCACTCGACATTAAAAGTGCAATAACTTCTTCATACGGTGTCCGTTTTTCAAACTGTTTGTGGCACCGAAGTCAGGAAGACGAGACCTATGCAACCATCTTGGTTTCAAAACAATCCTATAACTTTAAATTTTGAGCTAATCCTTAGGTCCTTGATCCAGTTTTGATCAGGCAACAAAGAGAATGGCAAAGAAAAAGAGAGAAAGAAATCAGAAGAGAGGTAGAAAGGAAAAGAGAAGAATATGCCAAAAGAGAATATGACAATAAGAGATGACATGATGTAGAAACATATAATAATCAAGAATCTACTTTTGGATTCCCATTTTTATATACTAGAGAAATTCTTGGAGAAGAGGTAAAAATGAAGCATATTCCACCTTCAATTTTACCAAATTTCTATGGAATGTCTTATGAAGATCCTGAATCATTCATGTTTTAATTTGATATCTTATGTCGTACTTATGGTTATAATGATGATATGCATAAGCTTCTTTTTTTCCTGCTACTCTTAAAGCAGTTGCATCAAAATGGTTTATGGGACTAATAGAACACATGATTACTTCTTGGGAAGACATGAGGAAAATTGTTCTTAAGAAGTAACAAGCCTATTGTAGGCATAGAGATTCGAAGGAAGATATTTTTAGGATGTCTCAACAAGAATATGAGTGTTTGGGGGAATACTTAGAACGATTTCTTTACAACTTATAAAAATCCAAACAACGTTCTTTATATCCTGATACCATTCGAACAAATTTTCTCAAAGGTATATGAGATGAGTATCTTGATATTATCAATGTGATGGGAAAAGGAGACATCTCATATTTACCATTTGAGGATATTGCAGAATTATGTCAAAAGTATTCAAGAGGAAGAGCTAAAAGTGGAAAAAGAGATGCAACTTCAAAATTCACTAAATCAACAACAAGAAGCATAACAAGAGCAGAATTAGGGAATTTGTTTGAGAATTTTAAATCTAATATCTTGAGCACATTAGTGATACAAGTTGATTTATTAAAGGCCAAGAAAAAGCAATATGAACAAGATCAAGTACCATCCATATTTTTCCCTAAATGTAGGAAGAAGCATCCACTAAGGGAATGTCCTTTAGATAGTTTTAGATTTGTATAACTTGTACTGAAAATCATTCAACTGATAATTGTCCTAAGCTAAAGGAGTTACAAGTAAATTCAATAGAAGAAAGTGAAGGGATTGACTCTCTCTACTACTTGGCACCAAAAAGACCTTGGCAACCACAATTTACAAGTATGCCTAAAAATTTTACCTGAGCAATTTACTCAACAAATTCCTCAAAATTATCAATATCCTGCTCAAACCTCATGGAATGCTCATATGCCATGGAAGGCTTGGCCTCCTTAGCAAAACAAAAACCAACCTTCACAAAGTTGGCGAGGATATACTTATGGATCCTAATATCCCCAACAATTTTACCCTCAATAGCCATATCAACAACAATATCAACATTATCCTCAACATTCATATCAACAACCATATCCTCCACAACCATTCCCATATCAAAAATTCCAACAAACCCCTCAATAAAACCCATTTCCAAAACAATCAATACCTGCGCTATCTCAACATCAGCAACTTCAGTTCCCAACTAACCAACGACACCTAGGCTAACTCAATTACTAGCTCAACCAGTATCAAATCCAAGTAAAAAATTGGAGAGACCAATTTACAATACTGAGGAAGCGACTTCATATTCAATCCTTCCTATTCAAAACATCCACTTAAGGTCTGGGAAAATCTTACAAAAATATTGTCCTTTGATTATAGAAGAACAAGTTGAAGAGGGGAGAAATCCTGAAAAACTTAATGAAGAAAATCAAATTCATAAAAATAGAACAGTAACAACTCAAACACCTCCTTTTTTGGAAAGGTTAGTAGAGAAAAAATTTGCAGTCTCTCTTCCTAAATTTGATAGTTTAGATGAATTGAAAAATTCCTATGTCAAAATTCCTTTATTGTGTGCCATTAAGGATATTCCTATCTATACGAATGCAATTAAGGAATTATGCATAAAGAAAACTGGAAAAAGAAAGAAGGATCCACCCACAATTCATGCTATTGGGAAATTAGCTAGTCTTATGTCAACAAATACTACAATTGAGAAATATGTTGATCCTAGAATACCTATGGTAACAATTTCAATTAACAATTTCTTAGTTTCTAAAAATTTAATTGACTTAGGAGCCGCTATTAATGTCATGACAACAAAAACCATGAAATGTTTGAACTTGCCAAATATCTGACCTACCACTACAATTTTAGAACAAGCTGATAGATCGAAAGTAGTGCCAAAATGATTACTTGAAGACATCATTGTTTCTTTGGATTCGTAGGAATATTCTGTAGAATTCCTAGTCCTACAACCAAATTCAAACTTAGGAGGCCATCCCTTAATTCTTGGCAAACCATGGTTAGCCACAACTGATTCCTTTATTGGATGTAGAATAGGAAGTATGATCATATCACATGGAAATGAAAGAAAGCACATAACACTCTATCCTCATGCGCAATCTCCTTCTTTATTATCATGTCGCGATGAAAAAAAGGAAGAAATTCAGTCTATATTAAGCATAAATCAAGCCTTTTATTTTACAGAAGAAGATAATGAGGACTTAATGGATATTTTCATTTCAGAACCTGATATTTCATAGCAGCTTAGAACTATCCAATATGAAGTTGCAAGTCAACTTTTAAATCAATGTTTTCGGGAAATTTCCCTATTAATTCATTGCAAACATCATTTGAAGCTATTTTTCCTATTAAATCAATCACAAATTCTCAAAATAAAGTAATTCAAATCATCCCAGGAAAGAATCTTAATATTGGAAATAATTTGAGATCATCACAAGAAGAAAAATTGCTTGCATTGTTGAACAAATATTCAAAATCATTTTTTTGGGATTACACTAATATGCAAGGCATTCATCCTGAAACATGCATTCACCATATCTACACAGATGGTAATGTTAAACCTATAAGGCAACCTCAATAAAGGATGAACCCAATGTTGAAAGATATAGTTAAAGAGGAATTGCAAAAACTATTACAGGTAGGATTTATCTACCCTATCTTTGACATTCAATGAGTTTCACCTTTAGTAGTGGTTCCAAAGAAGAATGGAAAATGGAGAGTCTGTGTAGACTATAGGAAATTAAACAAAGTAACTCTTAAAGACCATTTTCCACTACCATTCATAGCTCAAGTCCTAGATTCACTAGCTGGGATTTTTTCCCCCCTTTCTAAATGGATTTAGTGGATATAATCAAATTAAAATAGCATTAGAAGACCATGACAAGAATACATTCAAATTCACTTGGGGAAAATGTTCTTACAATGTACTACCCTTCGGCTTGTGAAATACACCAGCTACATTTCAAATAGCAGGTCTGGCCATTTTTGTTGACTAAATACGTGAATGTGTAGAGGTCTACATGGATGATTTCACTGTATATGGAAATACTTTTTATGATTTCTTGGAAAAATTGGAAAAGGTTTTAAAAATATGTATTGAAACAAATTTATCTCTCAGCAATGAAAAGTGTTTCATGATGCTAACAGAAGATATGGTGTTGGGTCATCACATTTCCTCTTCCAGAATAAAAGTAGACCCAACAAAAATCCAAATCATTATGAACTTATTAGTGCCAACAAATCAAAAAGAAGTGAGGAGTTTTCTTGGGTGTGGAGGCCAGTATCAAAGGTTAACTGGAAAATTTAGTAAAATAACCTTGCCTTTATTTAAATTACTTGGAAAAGATGTAATATTTCATTGAGATGTTAATTGTCAAGTTGAATTTGAAAAGGTCAAGGAAAAACTATCTATAGCACCTATTTTAAGAGGACCCAATTGGGATTTGCCATTTCACGTTTCTAATAATGCATCAGACACTGCAATAGGGGGATCTTTAGGTAAAAAAGAAGATCGCATGACTTATGCTATTTATTTCATTAGAAAAAATCTAACCCTTACAGAACTGAACTACACGGTTACTGAAAAATAAATGTTGGAAGTAGTCCATGTTGTTAATAAATTTCGACATTATATCATAGGTTATGAGGTCTTCAAGCATTCATATCATTCTGCCATCAGGTATTTGATGAATAAACCCATTACTAATGGCAGAATAACAAGATGGTTGTTACTGATGCAGGAACTCAACATTATTGTCCTAGATCGACCTGGAAGAGAAAATCAATTGGCATATTTTTTATCTCAATTAAAATACATCTGGTGAGATTGTTCCTTTTTCAGATAACTTTCCTGATGAAAATTTATTTGAAATATTAGTTATAACTCCACGGTATGCTGATATAGCTAATTATTTATCAATAGGAAAATTACCTCCACATTTTACATCAAGAGAGAAAATAAAAGTGATTAGAGAAAGTGCGAGATATACATGGATTAATCGAGATCTTTTCTAAACTGGTTCTGATTATATTTTAAGGCAATGTGTGAGACAATATGAAATATTAGAAATTTTAAAATCTTGTCATGATGAACCTTGCGGTGGACATTTTGCAGATAAGAGGACAACATACAAAATACTCAATCTGGTGTATTATTGGCCATCCATCTTTAAAGACTCAAAGAAATATGTCAAAAGTTGTGACAAATTCCAAAGGATGGGAAAACCAGTACCATCCGATGAAATGCCACTGAAGCCATAAGTTTTCATAGAACCATTTGAAAAATGGGCACTTGATTTCATTGGCCCTATTAATCCACCATAAATTGGAAAAAAGTACATTCTAGTATGTATTGACTATGTGACCAAGTGGGTAGAAGAAAAATCATTGGTCAGAGAAACAAAACAAACAGTGGTGGATTTCCTCTTTGAGAAAATATTTGTTAGATTTGGATTCCCTAGAGAAATTTTCACTGACTAAGGAGCACAATTTACCTCTAAACGGGTTCAAGACATAGCAGAGAAGTACAAAATCAAGCATCACAAATCTACACCCTATCACTCACAAGCTAATGGCCAAGTGAAGTCTACTAATAAAACTCTTGAAGTAATAATGACCAAGACAGTGAGAATGCATAGAAAAGATTGGTCAGAAAAGCTTCATGAAGCTCTATGGGCATACAGAATCACTTGGAAGAACACAACATGTTTCACTCCTTATCAATTGGTATATGGTAGGAAAATATTACTACCTATTGAATTTCAAATTCATACTAACAAATTGGTAGATGATTTATGGATGAACATGGATGAAGCACACAAAGAAAGCATTGTTGGGACTTGAAATTGTCATTCACCTCCATTACATTTTCACTTGTATTTCCATATTACTACCTTTACTCCACCTCCAATTCATTACATTTACCTTACCATTACCACTATTGGGTTACATTTATGTTTTTCCAAACTTTATTAATTCTTAGCATTTTTAAGTGAATTTGTGGTTAAAAATTAGAAAATAATGTGCATATGCTTATACCTAACAAGTGGGATGAGATTGTTGCCATGTGTAGGTCAAAAGGAAGCTTCTAAAATACCTTTATGTGGCCTACCAAAACCAAATTCGAATTTGAGTGGAGAAGATCATGGGATCATAAGGATATGTGTCTCATTTCCTTTTTGTATTGAAACTCTAAGAAGATATGTGTCTCATTTCCTATTTTGTATTGAAACTCTAAAAAGACATGTGTCTTATAATTTCCTATTTTGATTGTAACTCTAGAGATAGAAAGAGAGATTCATGGACTCTCATTAATGAGATAGCCTCTCATATTTTTGTATAAATAGGGGAAGCTTTCTCCTATCATGGGGGTGAAAAAGGGGAGAAGAAGAGAAGGGATTATAGAGTGTTTTGTAACAAAGCTTAAGATGGAATGGGATGTAGATTTGTGAGTTTATCAATAAAGAAGTTATTTGATGTTGTTTTAATCACATCTTCAAGGAGCTAAGGGATTACACTGAATTGGTAGCAGAGGGCCCCTGCTATTCTAGGAGGTTTTACATGTTTTCTAGATAAGTCATTTTCAATTCTGTTTTGTCATATTTCCTTACTTAGACTGCTTTCTAAAATCATAGCTTTTAGCATTATGTTTCATGTCATTTTCTTAGATAAAGGATCCTCATGATATTGCAGTTAGTCTCTTTCTAAAGCTCTTCCAATACATCTCTATTAAATGAATGGGATTCAATTGTAATATTTTGAGTTATTAGCATTTCATTTTCTGTTATTTAGTTAAAAAGAAGATCCTCATTATACTACAGTTAGTCTCTTTCAAAAGCTCTTCCAATAAACCTCTAATTCACGAATGATACTTAGTTGTAATATTGTGAGTTATTGATTGTTTTGTTTCATAGAAGATCCTTATCACATTATGATTAATCTCTTTCAAAAGCTCTTCCAATAAACCTCTAACTCATGAATGAGATTTAGTTGTAATGTTATAAGTTGTTTCAACATTTTCATAGGAGATCCTTACTACATTATAGTAATCTTTTTCTCAAGCTCTTCCAATAAACCTCTCTCAAATGAATGAGATTTCACTGTAATGTTCTAAGTTACTATTTGTTTTAGCATTTCCTTTTATGTTTTAGGAGATCCTCATTGCATTAGAATTTATCTTTTTCACAAGCTTTTCCAACAAATCTCTAACTAAATGAATCAGATTAAGTTTTAGGATTTTGAGTTACTTTTCATTTCATGAATGTTAATTTAGAAGCTGTAATATCCATGGATTAGAACTCTTTGTTTTCATCATTTCCTAGTTAGGAACCGAACTTGCAAATAAACTCTGTTTTAATTCATTTATTAACATTTCCTTTTCTTCCTCTTGACATAGATTTAACTTCATATTTTTAGCATAGAGTAGCATACTAAGAATCAAACATAAAAACCCCAAAACATCAATAAAAAACTAAAAACAACGAAGTAAGAAAAAGGGATACTTAGGCACATACAGTGCATTACACTTCATCAGTTTACTAGCCTTGGGCGATAATTTATGTTAACAATATAGGACACTAAATTGACTAAACAGGGATAATGCAATTGAATAAGCTAGATTAGATCAGACAACAAGAAATACAACATACACTACTCATTCAACAACAAAGAGCAACATGGGACGAAAAATTCGTCAAGAGAAATCAATTTAAAGTAGGAGTCTGGGCATTATTATTTGACTCAAAGTTCAAGGACTTTCAAGCCAAATTCACAACACACTGGCTTGGTCCATAAGAGATTCAAGAGATATATGATAATGGTTTAGTCATAATTAAGACAATTGATGAAGAAAAAACTTCCTTTTTGGTTAATGGACATAGGCTAAAGTTATATAACCAGCCTATAGACAAAGAAACTTTCTTGCAGAAAATTACAAAGCAAAATGAGATGGAGGTATTGGGAACACACAGTCATGTGTCTACCGAACCTCACCATTAAAAAAATGTAATATATATATAATAAAAAGGAAGTTTAGTTGTGAAAATCGAGAAACTAGCACACCATAAACTCAGAATTCTCATTGGAAAACCAAGTCACATTGGCTTACGATAATTCACAAAAATAGTACTTCATTTGTTTTATTTTATTTTCAAGTTTTCAATTCAATAAAAACAAATTTTCATGGAGACTTGAGGATAATTCAACACTTTAGCAGAGGGGAAGGTGCAAATACTTTTTGAAGTTTTCTTACTGATATTCATGTGCACCAGTCTTTTCTTGATCAACGGGACCTAATTTGAAAGAACAACATCAAAAAATTGCTAAGTGATGAAGGGACCTAAGGTCTTGTCAAAAAATTCCAATCATCTTTGAAGAGTTTCAGAGGGACCTGAGGTCTTGTCAGAAAATTCCAATCATCTTTGAAGATTTTTAGAGGGACTTGAAATACTGTGTTAATAATATCTTTGACAGAGGGACTTGTAGCTTACTCCAACAATTTAGAAAAACAAGCTCCAGCTGCTACAAAACCATTGAAGCTTACTCCAACAATTTCATTTCCAAACAAAGAAGCCTCAACTATTACAAAAACTAGGAAGTAATTGCAAAATATGTAATGAAATTTAATTTTAATGCCTTACTTTTGAAGAATTCTGTCATTTTAAAAATAGTGATAATGTATTTGTTTGATTAATTCATCATTCATTTACCCACCTTACTTACCCTACTTCATCCATCTCACCTACCCTACTTACCATCTCATTTCTTTACCTTACTTGTTCTACCTCAAATTTATCCCTTTAAAAACACCAATCATGAACTCAATATGCTCTTTTGAAGAATGCTAAAACATTGTAACATGGGGAAATAGCAATTATTATTGAAAAATAGGTAGAGGCAGAAAAATAGGGCATTCATTGGAAGGAACATGGCACTCATTGGAATGAGCAGGGCACTCATTAGAAGGTACAGGACAACATTTTAAGTGCGAGAGTTAAAAAAAAAAAAAACATGAAGGCATAAAGAGTTAAACATAAGCCTAAGTAATATTAACAATTTCATTTGTCAATATATAAGGCATGCATATATGTATATACGACTTATGACACATGATATATATAAGGCTTATGATAAATTCAAAGAACTTATAAACATGATGTATCGATGTTAATAGAATTGACACCTATAGGAATTTGAATACACATGATATTTCTCTACTGACAAAATTGGCACCTACAGGAATTTTGATAATAAAAATTTGATGTGTTGACAAGTCATATATGAAAAATGCATAAATCGTTATAAGTGCCAAGGGTATAGGTGTCAAGTTAAATTTGAATCAAGGATATAGTGTCGAAGATTGAAGGATATAGTGAATTTTGTTTAGAAGGAGAGAATCCTGAGTTAAAAATGATGCTAAGAGAGTTATTATGTCGTGAATGTCTGAAAACTGGAATACCTGTATGTCGTGGATCCGTGAATGTTGAGCCTGTTTGGAGTGGAATGCAGTAATTGAACACTGTGAATTATTGTACGTAGAGTTTATGTTGGGTGAAATGTTGGGCATTTTGAGTGAATAGATAGAGCCTTTAAGGATTGCATGTGGAATATGTAGATTTGAACCCATGAATGCCTAAGATTGAATGCACATTTCTGGATATGAGCCTGTGGTGGAATCCGTTGACGAAGTGGAAGGTCCATATTGTTGAAAGGCAGAAAATAACTCAAAGGATTTTTTTGTGCGTTGCAAGAGGTACATTTATCTTCCAAAAATAAGGAAAACAGTAAAAAAGTGTTGAAAAAAACTCTCTATCAAAATATCTATGAATCTGTTCATCGATTTTCTAGAGTTTTGTCCATAGAAATCGAAATTTTGTTAACCTATTCAGTCAAAATTGAAATCTTTAAGACTCATTAGAGGAAATTTCATCATAAATGTGCCCATGAAATTTTAATGTAATTTCCATGTCATAATATGTAAACCAATCAAATCCTTTAAATTAAAAAATAGATACATATAAATATTTTGGAGGGAAAAGTAGAAAAACTATTTTTTTTTTAAATGTATTTTTGGCTTATCTCCTTATATATTTACTCAAATTTCATGTGTAGACACTCGTTGGATGTGGAATTAAATTTAAGATCCAATGAGTACCGATTATGCATACTTTTGGGAAGATGCAATTTTTATCAATGTGGATCTTCTCAAAAGTATGCATAATGGGTACTCATTGGATGTGGAATTTGATTCCACATCCAACCAGTGTCTACACATGAAATTTGAGTGAACCTATAAGAAGATAAGTTAAACATACAATTTAAAAAAGTAGTTTTCTCCTTTTCCCTCCAAAATTTATAACTATTTTATTATTATTTTAACCATTATTTTATTATTTTTCCTTAGGAGGCCACTTTTAGACCGAAATTTCCTCCATTGGGTTATTCAAATTATGGGTTTAATGAAGGCTTTGAAAGGCATTCCAAACAAAGTTTTCAAACATCAATTTTGAACTAGGTAACAACAATTCTGATCACAGAGAAATCTACAAAGCTAGTTTTTAGCATGAAAATTCTTTCAACGGGTATACAAAAACTCTTTTTATGAGATTTATGAACACAAATTGAATTTGGAGGAGAAAATAAAAAAAACACAATGAATTTCCAAAATTGAAAGAAAAACACAATGAATTTTTTAGATTGAATTTCTAGGATTGAAAAACAACATAGTGAAAATTTCCAAACTGAGTTTTCCAAAATATAGTTTTAAAGGGGGCAATCAAAGGAGTTGTATTTTGTTTCAAAATGGTGTCTAGGATTGAACCATAATATTTTGACACTTCTACATTACACCAAGAATATTTAGGGATTTTAGAGGAAAATCACTAGACATCATTTTTAACTAAATTAAATGGGCATAATGAGAAGGCATGTCTAGGGTTTGCAACATCATTTGATAGAGAAAAATAT
>CM076584.1:27882575-27939658 GCA_034641835.2 Pinus albicaulis | reverse complement strand
GGTGAAAGGGACACTTAACTCACACTTAGGATAAGAAGCATTTCCTAAAGTCACTTGGAGACATGATTATTTGGCAGCATGGGGCCTAGAGGTCGAAGTGGCAATGTGGAGGAGATGTCAGCATGGGCCCATGACAACGCAGTGCTAGAGGGATAGCGTGGCTTAAGGAGACAGCGCAGTTTGTGGTGGGGCCTAGGTGAGAGCAAGGCTCTCCAAGCATAAAAAGGGAGAGAGGCTCCTCATTTGCTCATTCTATTATGCATCTATGTTATTTTTCTTTTGACATTGAGCACGCTTTTGCTGTTGAGAAAATTCTGCAAGCACTGTTCAACACATCGAGTGTCTTCGTGCGGAGATCCCAACCTCAGCCCCGAGGGACTTCGAGTGCCTGCTCGGGTGAGGAGTTCCATCCTTGATTTTCCAGAGAGAGTTGTAACAGCGACAGTTGGGATCATTCACTTGCATAGACAGCGCAGTCAGTGAGAGGGAGCACGCAGTCTTTGGAGGAGGAGATTCTAGATTGAGGGCTTATCAGGGGATTCAGCCCGAGAGAGTTGGAAAGGGGTTAGCACTTCCCTATTCCATCATTTTGGTAGAGTTGGAGGCCATCTTTTGTAGCAGATCATTCAAGGCCAGCGCTCATCACTGGGACAGCGTTATACCTCAAGGGAGGTCATTTTGCGAGGTCATCCATTTCTGGAAAGTTGTCTGGGCTTTTCTGGGTATTTGGTGGAGAGCCCATTCCCAAAGTTTCATAATTTTCCGAGGTGGGGAGCAACCCCAAAGAGTTAATCTATTTCAGTAGCAGCACTAGCAGCTTGGAGATTACGTAGTTATTGAGGGAGCAGCCATTCCATGTTCTAGTCTGAGAGTATTTCTACAGTTGCCCAGTGCAAGCCAAGGTGCCATCATTCTGATCACCTTTGTAGTCATTTTGTCTTTCAATACTAATAAAATGGCTCAGCGTTCTCCATGTTTTGTCTTGTTCATATGATGTCACTCTAGTTGTTGTAGTTTCTTGTTTATGTGCTTTATATTGTTGTTTATTTCTATTCGGAATATTACAGTGGTATCAGAGCTCATAGACTTGGCTCAGCCTGTGGAGCAGATTGTCTATGACACCAGCAGGAAAACCATACATCGGTTACCAAGGAAGAAAGTATAGAGACCAAGAGCAGAGGTTAGAGATCACATTCGAGGAAGGTGATTGCGTTCCAGTAGTGGACGCAGAAGAGGAGGAACTGATGGCGGAGGAAAGAGATGCCGGGAAGGAGTTCGGGGAACTTCTTCTCAAATCAGTGCAGGATTTGTCGAGACGGATAGAAGAGATTGGGCAAAAGCTCACTACAAAACCTAGACAGCGTGAAACCCCAAGAGGTTTCCATACCGGAGAGGGATCGGGCACATCCCGTCATTTGCAGGAGCATCTCACAGCGTAGCAGACGGCATCTCATACACCCCCACGTTCCACGATGCCCACATTTCTTGCCACAGACACTGGGGCAGGAGTACAGCAAGAGCAGGAACCGGCTCACATGGGGGATTACTTTGCCGAGTACCAGTCCTACGATTGGGAGTTCAAAGAGGCCCTCACATTCCATGACTTCGTACAACTCAAGAGGGACAGCAGACCTCGCAACCATAACAGGGGGAACAAGCACTCACAGGATGGGGATTTACAGCGCATTATAGGCAGATTTTATCTGCTGACATTTGATGGATCATCCAATTGTTCGGAAAAGCCTTGGATGGAGATGTTGGATATCTATTTCCAGCTTAATCAGATGGCAGAGGCAGAGGCCATCAAGGTGGCAGCGCTGCACCTGGAGGGCGAGGCCCATGATTGGTGGTTCCATGGGATGGCTACGCTGGGGCACTCAGGGATGACAGCATATGTTGAGTTTACACGGAGGCTGATAGAGCGGTTTGATCAGAGGGATCCAGAGGAGCACTTTTGTTAGCTGACTAAGCTCAAGCAGACCGGGAGTCCGAACACATACATTTCAGAGTTTTTGAGACCCTCCGTGATGGTACCTGACTTATCTTCAGCCAGGATGATCTACATGTTCATCGATGGATTGGCAGAGCCTCTTCGGGGGTTAGTCAGATCGACGAGGCCAGATACACTCCATGACGCAGTTGGGAGGACTCGGGACTTGCAGGATGCACTACTCCGGACTAGAGCTCCTTTTCCCCAGAGACCAGCATTTCAGCTGAAGAGGAAGGACACGAGAGTTCTGCCTCTAAAGGGGAACCAGAGCAGAGGGCCTTTGGATGATGAGACTAGGAGGGATCTGAGGCGGAAGAAGCTATGCTTCACATGCCAGGAGCCATGGGCACCAGGACACCGTTGTGCCGCGAGGAAGGCACATTATATTGAGGTTTTCTCCAACAGTGACAGAGAAGAGGATGAGTACGAGAAGATGGAGGTAGGAGGCAGCAGTGCGGGACAGAGAGGAGACCATCCACCACCTCCACCACCAAGAGCGGGAGGTGCAACGTTTGCACCTACCGAGGGAGTCCTTGCTTCTTTGCGAGGGGTTCCCAAATACTTGACACTGCGTGTCCGAGGTACAGTGCAGGGACAGCGTGTTTCGATATTAGTGGACAGTGGGGCTACCCACAATTTTATTAATGCACAGTTGGTAGAGCAGAGAAGCATACCGACAGAGAGCTTTGATGGGTTTTCGGTACTGGTTCCAGGTGCCAGAACCATGCAGTGTACCAGGTATGTGCCAGCCTGGCAGTGACTATGGGGGCTTACACTCTGACAGATCATTTCTTTGTGGTGGACATTCCAGACACCAACGTGATACTGGGAGTGCAGTGGTTGATCACGCTGGGAAAGGTCACCACAGATTAGGAGACCTTGGAGATGGAGTGGACAGACAAGAAGACCGGGAAGCACGAGATGAGTCGGGGCATGCACACTTACTCGCCATAGACAGTTTCATCACAAAGGATGGAGGCAGATTTCCGGAAGGGAGACATAGAGTGGGCAGTGGAGTTGCGTGCTTTGGAGGCAGGGTCTACAGGGCAGGTCGTACACCCATATGTGCAGTCCATCCAAGACAAATATGCCACGGTTGTTGGAGATATACCACCAGGGCAGCCACCAGATCGGGGATTTGAGCACACCATTGAGCTAGAGTAGGGCATCCAGGAAGTGATCACTACACCCTATAGGCATCCTAAGGCCTACCGGGATGAGATTGAGAGGGCCATTCATGAGCTGTTAGCACTGAGGCACATCCGTCCTAGCACTAGCCCATTTGCTTCTTCTGTTGTACTGGTGAAGAAGAAGGACGACACACTGAGGATGTGCATTGACTATCGGGCTCTCAACAAAAAGACCGTGAAGAACCGATACCCCATTCCACGGATAGATGAGTTGATGGATGAGTTGAGGGGATCGAAGTTCTTTTCGAAGATTGATTTGAGATCTGGGTACCACAATATTTGCGTGAGGGACCAGGATGTTCCCAAGACCGCTTTCAGATGTCATTACGTTAACTTCGAGTTCTTGGTGATGCCCTTTGGGCTAACCAATGCTCCAGCCACTTTCCAGTCATGCATGAATCATAGTTCTACAGTCACTTGAGGAAGTTTGTGTTAGTATTTTTCGATGACATCTTGATTTACAGCAGGACATGGGAGGAGCACCTACAGCATATTGAGGCTATATTGCGCATATTGGAGGAGCAACATTTTTATGCCAAGCTCTCCAAATGCGAGTTTGGGCTGACAGAGATGCTCTACTTGGGGCATATCATTGGTGTGGACGGAGTGAGGGTCCACGAGGAGAAGATTAGGGCCATTAGGGATTGGCCAGAGCCGAAGAATGTGACGGAGCTTCGGGGGTTTGTGGGCATCTGCACCTACTACCGGAAGTTCGTCAAGGGGTTTTCCTAACTTGCTGCACCCCTTACAGACCTTACCAAAAAGGGGGCATTCAGTTGGACTGACACAGCGGAGAGGGCTTTTAACAGGCTCAAGGAGGTGATGAGCAGTTGTCCAGTTTTAGCATTGCCAGATTTCACACAGCCCTTTTTCCTAGAGTGCGATGCATCAGGGGAGGGGATAGGCGCAATCTTGATGCAGGGAGGCCACCCCATAGCTTTCGAGAGCCGAAAGCTATTGCCACATGAGAGGTTGTATGCTATATACGACAAGGAGATGTTGGCCATCATGCATGCACTAGACAAATTTCGGCAGTACCTAGTGGGGAACAGTTTCAGAGTGAGGACTGACCACAACAGCCTCAGATTCTTTCTGGAGCAGAAGCAGTTGCAGGAGAGGTAGCAGAAGTGGGTCAGCAAGATCCAGGCATATGATTTCGACATTGAGTATGTCAAGGGGAAAAACAACGTGGTGGTTGACGCAATTTCACGCAAACTGGCAGCGTTGTCCTTGATGAGCTTAGATATGGATTGGAGGGCTCAGTTGTTGGTAGAGTACTCCAAGGACCGTTTTTCCTGTGAGGTGTTGGACGGACAGATTATAGATGACAGGTACAGGGTGATGGATGAGGTGATATACTTCAGGGACAGGATCTTCTTGACCGGAAGCTCCCAACTCAAGGAGAAGATATTGCACGCCTCACATGACTCACCATTATTAGGCCACTAGGGGTTCACCAAGACCTATAGGGCCATCAGAGAGAGGTTCTCATGGAAGGACCTCAAGGAGGACGTACTCTGACATGTCAGGGAGTGCGAAGTATGTCAACATAATAAGGGAGAGATGAACCATCCGTCGACTTTACTTCAGCCTCTTCCCATACCAGAGGGAGAATGGGAGAGCATTTCGATGGATTTCATCACAGGGCTGCCCACTGTACAGGGCAAGGATTGCATATTTGTAGTCGTTGACCGGTTGAAAAAGTATGCACACTTCTTCACTATATCAGCATGATACACTGTAGCACAAGTAGCGGAGTTGTTCTTCAGAGATGTTTTCAGATTGCATGATCTTCCAAAGACCATTGACAGTGACAGGGATAGCCACTTCATGGGTGGGTTTTGGCAGGAGCTTTTCCGTTTGGTGGGTACCGAGTTGACCCCGAGCACCAGTTATCACCCACAAACGGATCGACAGATGGAGATAGTGAACAAGTGGCTGGAAGGCTACTTGCGAAACTATGTCACCGGGTAGCAAAAGGAATGGTTACGATGGTTGCACTTGGGGGAGTACTGTTATAACACTACTTACCATATGTCTATCAGTATGTCTCCATTTTATGCTTTATATGGGTATCATGCTTTATCTTTTGCTGACGTGATGTTTGGTGCTAGCAAGGCCCCCAGGGCCAAGGATTGGATCCAAGAGAGTCAGGATATACTCCGGTCTCTTAAGGATAACTTAGCTATAGCGTAGAATCAGCAGAAGTTGTATGCCGACAGGGGACGGGTTGAGAGGCAGTTTGAGGTAGGGGATTTAGTCTACCTACCATTGCAACCATATCGGTAATCCACACTGAAGTAGAAGGGGTCCGAGAAGCTCAAGCCCCACTTTTATGGAACATACAGGGTGACACACAAGATTGGGGAGGTTGCATATGAGTTGGAGCTGCCCACCGGTAGCAGGATTCATAATATATTCCATGTATCATGCCTGAAGAATGCATTGGTGCAGCAGGTGACTACAACTGAGGAGCTCCCATCCACAGATGATGAGGGGCATTTAGTGTTGCAGCCAGAGGCCATCATTGACACCAGGGAGGGGTAGTTGCGGAGCAGGACAGTGAGGGAATATCTGGTGAGATGGAGAAACTTACCAGATGAGGATGCCACTTGGGAGAGTGAGAAAATTTTACAGCATCCATCATTACAGTTGCTTGATGACAAGCAAAGTTTTGGCGGGGAGGACTGTAATATTCCTAATTAACAATAGCTAATTGGAAATATTAATTTTTGACTACTTTAATTTAATAAAGTTAAGTAAGAAATAAAGTGGGTGAAAGGGACACTTAACTCACACTTAGGATAAAAAGCATTTCCTAAAGTCACTTGGAGACATGATTATTTGGCAGCGTGGGGCCTAGAGGACGAAGTATCAGTGTGGAGGAGATGTTAGCATCGGCGGCGTGGGCCCAAGACAGCGCAGAGTTAGAGGGACAGCGTGGCTCAAGGGGGACAACGCAGTTTTGGTGGGCCCTAGGTGAGAGCAAGGCTCTCCAAGCATAAAAGGGGAGAGAGGCTCCTCATTTGCTCATTCTATTATGCATCTATGATATTTGTCTTTTGACATTGAGCACGCTTTTGCTGTTGAGCAAAGTCTGCAAGTGTTGTTCAGCACATTGGGTGTCTTCGTGCGGAGATCCCAACCTCAGCGCCGGGGGACTTCGAGTGCCTGCTTGGGTGAGGAGTTCTATCCTTGATTTTCCGGGAGAGAGCCGTAACAACCATGGGGCTAATTATTCACTTGCTTAGACAACAAAGGAGGAGAGGAGCATGCGCTCGTTGGAGGAGGAGGTTCTCCGGGATCGAGGGCTTAATGGATTCGGCCCCCGAGAGAGTTGGAGAGGGGTTGGCAATTTCCTATTCCATCATTTTGGTAGAGTTGGAGGCCATCTTTTGCAGCAGATCATTCAGGGCTAGCGTTCATCACTGGGACAACGTTATACCTCAAGGGAGGTCATTTTCCAAGGTCATCCATTTCTGGAAAGCTCTCTGGGCTTTTCTAGGTATTTGGTGGAGAGCCCATTCCCAAAGTTCACAATTTTCTAAGGTGGGGAGCAACGAAGAGTTAGTCTATTCTGTAGTTAGCATAGCGAATGTCACAGAAACGCCCCCCCCGGCTCCAAGGCCCGAACCGCGTCCCGTACGGAACCGTACGGGATCCATACCCAGAACCGCGATTCCGAAAATCGGAACCGCGGTTCCTAAAAAAATTTGCGATTCCTGCCATTTCGGATCCATACGCAGGGAATCGCGATTCCGTACAGCGGATCCACGGTTCGTACGGCGGATCGTTGTACGGAACCGCCGCGATTCCGGTACGGATCCGTACGGATCGCGAACGGTTCCGTACCGCGGCGTACGGATCCGATTATGAGACTTAAAAAATGCGCTTTTTTTAATTTTATTTTTTTATTTTTTGTGTTAGCTTGATTAGTTAGTGAGTTAGCTTAGGGTTAGGGATGAAATGAAAAGCTTATAAGCTCTATTCTTCATCTTATTTGCTCACTTATGTTTTTTGAGAGCTTGGAGAAGAGAGGAGAAGAGAGCTTGGAGAAGAGAAGAGAAAGAGAGGAGAAGAGAGCTTGGAGAAGAGAAGAGAAAGAGAGGAGAAGAGAGCTTGGAGAAGAGAGAGTTGAGGAAAGCTTGGAGGAGTGAAGGAGGAGGAGCTTGGAGGAGTAAAGAAGGGCTTCTATCTACAAGATCTAAAGAGGTAAGTGCAAACCCCAAACTCTCTCATTTTTTTTGTCATTGTTTTTTGTATTTTCTCTCCTCCCTCTCCTACACTTTCCCATTCTTTCTTCTTGTACATTTATTTGCAAGTTGCCCACCATCTATATTCATACTCAAAGATGATGTTTCTTTGGGTTCTATGTATCATTCCCCTCTTGGTTTTGATGATGGTAAGGGGGAGTAGAAATAGAAGAGGGGAACATGAAGAAGAAGAGGAAAGTGGTTACCATATGAATGACCCAATGTATGATGAGGAGGAAGGCTTTGAAGAGGAAGGGGATGATGAAAACATTGAATCACAAGATGGGAAAGTTGCATTGACACCCTTGTGGAACTATGTGACCAAACTTGAAGGGGGAAAAGGTGGTGGAAGCTACAAGTTTTTGTGCCCTCATGGTTGTCATGGAGGAAACCATATAGCGGTTCATATACCCGTGTGAGGAGGCATCTTTGTGGGGTGATGGACAGTGATGAAAGAAAGGGTGTTGTGGGGATAGCAATTTGCCCAAAGGTTCCAGCTGAACAAAGAAGAAAATACATCCAAATAGAGGAGGTTGCACAACAAAAAAATAAAAAACAAAAAACTCAATCTGAATCAAGTGCAACCTCTAAATTTGGTAGCTCATCTGCTCATGGTGTTTCTGCAAGTTCTGGAGGTAAAAAAACAATAGCAGATTTCCTTAATGTTGCTGGGATGGATGATGTGGATGGAAAGATAGTCCGATTTCTTTGTGCTTGCGGTGTACCATTCAATGTGCTTCGCTCTCCCTATTGGCATGAAATGGTAAAGGGCATCAATGAAGCCCCAAAAGGATACAAGTCCCCCAACTATGAGAAAGCTAGAACAGTGTTATTAGAAAGAGAAAAAGGAAAGGTTCAAGCAACTTTGACACGTTTTACAAATGAGTGGGTAGATAGTGGGGTATCCATTGTATCAGATGGGTGGAAAAATATCAGAAACCAACATTTGATAAATGTTCTTGGTGTTTCTGCTACTGGTTCAGTGTTTATTGCATGTCATGATTCCTCCTCTGTCAGTGCAACTTCCCAAAACATTGCAGATCTCCTATTGCAATCAATCAGAGATGTTGGTCCTAGCAAAGTGGTTCAAGTGATCACAGATAATGTAGCAAATTGTAAGGGAGCAGGTAAAATTATTGAGCGTACTTATCCACACATATTTTGGTCTGGGTGCTTGGTGCACACATTGAACCTTTTGATGCATGATACTGTGAAGCATAAAGAATGTGGGTGGATTAATGAGCTTTACAAGAGAGGGAAGAAGCTCATTAAATTTATCACAGAGCATACAAGGGTTAACTACTTCTATGGCATTTACTCCAAGTTGCAGTTGCTTAAACTTGCAAAAACTAGATTTGCAAGTTATTACCTCACCTTTAGGCGGTTAGTGAAGGTGAGACAAGCTCTAACTAATATGGTCACCGCTGAATCATGGGAGGAGATTAACACTGATAGAGATGGTGCTAATGCAGCAAAGGACACTATTCTTGACATGTTATTTTGGTCACAGGTTAAATATGTTTTGCAATTCACCAAACCAATTTATTACATGATCAAGTTTGGGGATTCAGATAAGCCAATAATTGGGGAGGTGTATGAGCAAATGGATAACATGTTGGGGCAGATTAAAGACATCGTTGAGCCTAGAGATACCACCTTGTACAAATATATTCGTGCAGAGGTGGTAAAGCGATGGGATATGCTAAATATTCCATTGCATGCATTAGCATATGTATTGACACCGAAATATTATAGTCCATCATGGCTTTCTACAACAGCACCGGGGGGGGCGAGCAGGAGAAAACCACACCTAGATCCAGAGGTCCTACAAAAATATATGCTTGCACTGGATAAATTAGTCCCTGATGAGGATGAGGCACACATGGTACGGAAACAGTTGAGCAGCTATACACTTTCCACTGGTCCATTTGGGAGCATGCATGCTATTAGAGATCGAGAGAGTTTTTCTTCTATTGAGTGGTGGAACATGCATGGCGGTGCTACTCCACTTCTACAGAATTTCGCATTGCGGGTGCTATCACAGGTGGTAAACACTTCTTCCGCAGAGAGGTGTTGGAGCTCTTATTCTTTCATCCACAGTGTTAAAAGGAACAGGTTGAGTTTAGACCGGGCAGAGAGCTTGGTTTATGTTCATTACAACTTGAGATTGTTGTCCCATCACTGTGATGATGCAAAGAGCAACAAAGACCTTATTGTTTGGGACAAGAATCCAGAGGAGAGCAATTTGGAGGATGGAGTGTTGCGATTAGAGCAATTAGAGGATGCTCTTATCCATGATGATGAAGATCGAGTTGACATGCCACCCCCCACTAGTGCCTTGGTTCCTAGGTCCCATGGTTCAACACCAACAGTAGGGGCTTCGTCTTCAGCAACTGTAGTGCCATTGCCACGGCTTCCACAACCACCATCTTCTTCATTGCCACCACGTGGAGGCGCACCATCACGTACTGTTCGTGGTGGAAGGAGGAGAGATGAGTAGATATTTTCAGTGTTCACAGTGCACACTTTACTGCTTTTGTCATAGATTATCATTAGACTTGTAGGCTTGTTGTGAATTTGAACTTTTTTGTGTTGGTGGTGGCAAAGTGGCCTATTTTGTAAACATTATTATTTGAATTTTGGACATGACTAATGTTGACAGTTGCTCACTTTAACACTTATAATATGCTTTATGTTTTATAATATGGTTAAATGCTTTATGTTTATCATTTATGTTTTATAGTATGCTTAATTTTTAAATGTTTTATGTATTAAAATTTATAGTATGCTTAAAGCCTTAAATGTTTTAAATTTTTATCATGCTTAAATGTTTTAACTTTTAACTTTTATGTTTATCATTTATGTTTTATAGTATGCTTAAATGGGTTATGTTTTATAGTATGCAGCATGCTTAAATGTTTTATCATGATTCATGCTTAATTATTTGATGTATGTTTGCAATTGCTAGGATCTAGAATCTAGATTCTAGATTTATGATGCTCGAATAATTAATTATTGATGTACAATGGAATCATGGATGTCATATCTATCTTGATTTATGTAAGAATATGCATGTTTTCATGTCTTCTACAACTAATATGGTATTTGGGATTGTTGTTTTGAATATAAATGCAAAAAAATATATATATATACTAGACGCTTCCAAAACGCTTCGCTTCCTAAATATTTTCCGAGGAGGGGAGCAACTCCAAAGAGTTAGTCTATTCTAACAGCAGCAACAGCACAGTAGAAGCACCAACAGCACAACACAGCACCAGCAACTTTGGAGATCACGCAGTCATTGAGGGAGCAACCATTCCATGATATAGTGTGAGAGTATTTCTACGCTTGCCTAGTGCAAGCCAAGGTGCCATCATTCTGATCACCATTGTATTCATTTTATCTTTCAGCACTTAATAAAATGGCTCAGCCTTCTCCATGTTTTTGTCTTGTTCATATGATATCTCTCTAGTTGTTGTAGTTTGTTGTTTATGTGCTTTATATTGCTGTTTATTTCTATTCGGAATATTACATTTTCACTCATTGCATTACCCCAAAGCCGGGGTGACGGCTTGAAGGTTGAGCCCCTAATGCATCTTATTGTGTAGAGTCAATGTATATTACGGTTACCATGCTAGGTCATCTCTGAAATTTTGCGGAATTTGACTAGGTCTAAGTAGGATTTTTTTAATAACTAAAAATTTCCAGCAAAACACGATATTTTAATTATTTTCTATGTAATGATGCAAATAAGTGGTCTTAGGAAATGTATGGGGCATTTCATTACTCAATATTCATCCTCAGAGGCCCAACATTATCCTAGTGTCCACTTTGAGGGTAAAAAAACGACTTATAGTCCCTCAAAAGGTGCATTTTCTAATGTCAGTGGAAAAAATGAGGAAAAAATCCAAAAAATGAATAATTGGAAAAATTTAGAAATTTTTCGAAAGTAAAAATAAATCAAATTTTGACATGGAAGGCTCAGTGAAGGTCAAAGGTGATGTGGCAAGCATGTGGGGCCCACTGCATAAGGTACAACAATCTCAAGTCAAAAATTCCAAAGAAAAAGGAGTCAAAGGAGCTCATGAGATATATGTGTGGCAAAAGTTCAACTTTGATTTTATTTAAAATCATATGTGATAAAATTAAGTTATAAGGTAAAGTTAATAAATGGGGAGTAGAACTATAATATCCCCAAATGGGATATTTTCCTAAATTTGCATAAATTAATTTAAACCCCAAGTTATGCCGTAAAATCAACGTGCATTTTTAACAGAAGATTGCCATGTAAAATAAACATACAGGTACATGCAAATCCATAACACCATAATGCAGAAAATAACTCAGCTTTATTATAATATACCGGGGTTACATGCTGAAATGAGAGAGATAACTGAGATAACTAGAATATAACCAACCTCAAGAAAATCTGCTGCACTGCTGTACTGCGCTGGCCTCCAAATCTGAATTGCTACACTCTCCCTCCGGCAATAGCTACCACTGAATCCACTGAAGCACCCGTTGAAGATCTGAATGATCCTCACTCCAATATCTTTGAAGCTCTGCGAAACTTCTGGATGAAGTCTCCTCAAGAGAGTTGGGTTTCCGTCCAACACTCACAAATCACCCGAGGGTTTCCGTCCTGGGGCTACGGCTAAAGTAGAGAACCACGTCTCAAACCTCTCACATAAAAAAGTGATCCAATCCAAAGATATCCCTCAATGGCCTCCTTCTTTCCTTTTATAGATCTCCTGGATCTTTTTAGAGCCTTATTTTATTATTAGTTTATTCATTGAGCACATTTCCATTAATTAAAATATTCTTTTTAAGGTAGGAAAATGTTCAATTGGCCACCATGCCTCCTCAAGTCATTGAAAATCACTCCTATCCATCCCATCCTGTAGATCTTCTCGTCCCGGTTCCAACGAGCTATTACACTAAGGTGTTCTGCCAAGAATTCCTCTCGAAATGCCACCTTAGGCATAATTAATTGAGTTAGGCCCAGTAATAACTCAATTTTCTGAAAGTTGTCGGAATGTAGCGAAACGAAAGGAAAACTGCTCAAATGATGGAATATATCAAGCAAATGCCACCGGACCTCATAGAAACTCCTCAAAAATCCTCCGAAAAGCCCCTAAGCCCACTGATGACACCAACCTGTACCTGTGACTTGTCTGCTCCTAACTTTGGAAGTCCAACCTAACCCTGTCATAGGTGACACCAAAAAAAAAGGAATATTACAGACCTTTCGCGCCAAGATTTCTTGCCCTCAAGCAATCCAAATATGTGAGCCACCCTATTGGCCCGATGCAACTGAGATCGGATGCCCGGATCCCATACAAACACCTGGGTGCTGCTAAGCTCTTGTGTCAAGTCACCCAAAACAAACCCCTCAATGCCGGGATCCCAAACTGATCTCTCACTATACCTGACATCAATTGATCCTCTCGGATCCCAATGCCACCATGGCCAATCATCGTCCAAGTCCCCTGGATCGGACTGCGCACTGCCTTTGGCTATAGCTGATGCCCCATGAAGTGAAGTCCGCCAACAAGCATCAATGCTCCCTGGCTCCTGCTATGATGTACCTCTAACTGTATAAGCTGCCCCACCAATTGCGTACCAACTCATCATCTCCCTTCAATCTAGCCCCTGACTCAATCCAATGCTGATCCTGCTATCCTGAAGCCGGGATGGAATGCTGAAGAAATATCGATCTGTGCCCCATTGCCAACTGGAATCTGTATCATCTGCCATGTCTAAGGGCCCCTACTCAGTTGTGCTCCCTACGAAGAAGATTGTACCATCAAGAGGGTACCAACTTATGATCTCTCGCCAATCTATCCTGGAAGAAGAATCCAATGTAGCGACAACTACATATGGAACACGCTTGGAGTGTTGTCGCCAACCCGTAATCAACTCACGTTGCTATGTCCTGTTTGTCGACGAGATCTGCTTGCAGAAGAAGGCTACTCTCTCTATAATGGGCCAAAGTGGGTAAGATATGCTGCAAGCCCCATCGATGTACTCCTGGAGAGTGCTACTCCCTGAGGGTACTGCAGCTCTGCTGACTGCATGTGTATCTATCTGCACCTCCTCAATGTGTCAGCCCAAAGATGGATGCTCCACCATCTCCAACAACTCCTCCCATTCCTGATCAGGAATGTCATGCTCCTGTTGTCTACGAACCCCCTGCAGAACTATCCCATCAACCTCCAACATCTCCAGAGGATATGGGTCTGCAACTGTTGTCACTGTACTCGGTGTCTGTGCATCTGACTACTCCTCCTCAATGGCTGACCCTAAGGTTAGCTGCATATTCATCATAGACTCAATGTGAGGCTCCATTTGGCTCTCCCCCAAAGGACTATCATGCATGATGTGCATAGTATCCTCCTCTGCTGACTCCGGCTCCATCATATGCTGCTTCGGTTGAATCGTCACAAGTGACTCATCACCTTGAGTATCTCTTGTAGAGTACCCTAACTGCTCACCCTGCACACTGGAATACAGCTCCGGCCTACTGTCATTATCTCTACATGACTGCTCTTGCTCCCCAGAAGCATCCCTCGTATGATCTCATGGACTCATTTGAAGAAGAGTCCTCATCCTGGCATACAGAAGGAGCGTCTACCTGCTCTACCTCTGCCACCTCATCTGCATCTCTCAAACATGAGTGATCAGGCCCCCAAGGTTCTTTGCAAATGAAGCAAAGTCCCTTCCTCCTCAGCTCATTTTTGTTGCCTGATCCACCAAACTGGAGCAGCTCCTCCCTGGTCAACTATCTCCTGAAAAGCTCAATGTTCTGCTCAACTAGCCCTTGGGCTAGCTCATAAGCAGCAGGTGAGACCAACTGCTCTCTCCTCCAAATGCCCAACAACCTAGTTTGCAACTCTCGGCAAGTGGCCTCACAAACTCCCATACATGACGACGGGATGGACTGCATGTGAGCTATGACTGTGTCAGAATGATGTCTCCTAATGCCGAAGAAGCATTGGAATATCTGCAGAATCAAGCCATCACACTCAAGATCAAACATGACCTCATGAGTCCGGGTCATGGCCATGAGTCCTAAAACCTTAAGCTTCCTCTCAAATCTAGAGCCTGCACAATTGTCCAAATCCTGAAAAGTTCCCACTATTAGTCTGAAAATTCTTTTCATAATATCATCATTGTAGGGAGGGAAGGGTGCTGTTATCCTCAAAATATCACTGAAACAAGAGGCGACTATAAGCTTGACTCTCTCACTTGGATGTTCGAAGAATCTGGCTTGTGCCAATGCAAGCATAGATGGCTCCAAAGTCCAATTTAAACTCCAATGAGATTGTAGGAATTTACAGGGTAAGTTCCGTAGATCAAGAATTGAAGGTCACCGCTCACAAACAGATCACAAATCAATACACTAGTATAATCACGTGGTTAAAACCCTCAAAGAGGTAAACAGTCCACGACCTGAGCCAACGCGGCCACTTCAGGAAATTTATTAATATAAAAAGAAAAGTTACATATGTTTCTCTCATAAACGGTTATCGGACAAATGACCCTCCATGCTCTTTAAATAGAGATCATGGACCAATTGGGTGTTAAGCCACGGATCAAGTGTCGTTAATATCGAGGTGAGAGATAACCGTCGGATCACTACAAATCGTGACCGTCGGATTATAAGTTACAAATGTACATGGTAAAGAAACACACTTTACCTAACTCTACACTAAGTTATTCTTAACTATTTCTTATGTCGGAATATCCTAACAGAGATTGCTCTACCTTTGGAAGACAGGATTCCAGTTTCTCCAACATGGGAAAGTCATTTTCTGAGCTTCCACTCTTTAAGTCCATCCCAAGTGCATAAAGCCAATTTCCCACTTCTCTTTCCTTCTGTAAGTCTCTCAGATGCCTTTGTTGGAGCAGATTATGAATCTTTCTGGTGAAAGGTTTTTTGTTCCTCCTAATTTTTGGGTCCATTGAGACATTGTTATGTTGTTTTAAATGACCCATACTCAATAAATTATGTTCTTGATCATACAATTCAGTGACAACAAGCAGCCATGAAAATGCTTCAAATACATAACACAACGTTATAAAGGAAGGTTGCGACTACCACTTAAGTAGAATGTCTCTACGATAGTTTTCTGCATGTATTTGGTATAATTCCTTTGGAGGATTTTTGCAATCAGTTAGAAGACAACTTCTTGTAGGTGATTTGAATTTTGTTCTCAGGACAATTTATAAAATATTCCACAACAGGGCTCACAATCGAGTCTCTATTGACGTGCAGTCACAGGTTATATGGTGAATTTTCTAAGTTTTTTCTCTAGGTTTTCTTGATGTCATTGCTTATGATTGCCCAAAATTTATATATGGCTAGTATATGAAGATGTCAGAATTGAAAAATGACCTCAACCGATTCTCTTTGCTTCACTATGACTTCAGTATTGCAAAACCCAGAAATGCTTTCATATTAACAATTATATGAGCTATTGAGTAAGAATAAAGTGCACATAATTCATGAGAAGAACCTAGTGTAAAAATGGTTGTCACTGGAACACAACCATACACAGTCATTCTGAGTTGATCCTTCAACGTGAAACGCAGAGATATTTCGCAGGTGAGTCAATACACAGTGGGTGAAGCACGAATTTTGAAGGAACGTAAACATACACGACAACAAAACACTGCCTGCAATTTCCATGAATCTCCACAGTAGCAGACTCCAGCAAATACCATCCACTATAACCTCACGTACAACGGAGGAAAGAGTCAACACACAGTGATAGTCACCTGCAAATGGCTCGCTCAACCTCAGACCATCATGCAAGATTTATGCCGCTACCCACATTTACTCCCAGAATTTCGACCCAAATCACGTGATCGATGGATGTGAGAGGTAACAGTTCACCGATTTGGTCCGTGGCAAATTCAATCAATCAATGATCACCTTGAACCACACGGAAGTCATAACGATGCTCGAATTCGACGTTGGAAATTCCGCGCTGGGCAATTGTCGACTGACGACATCACTATTGGTTCCCGATGCAGTGCTACGTCGGTCCCTGTCAATAGACCTTTATGGCGACTGAACTCATCCTTGAAAACGGTGGCTCGAATGAACCGTACTGTGGCTTTGACCCTTCAACAATCGCGAGAATCGTGACTAGCCGCTGAATTTGATCTTTGCACCGACTGGAAAGCAAATTCGGCTCCCAATTGGATGTCGACTATCACAAGGTTGTAAACGGATCTTGCAACGATAATTCGGCCACAATTGCACAACACATAATACTCCATAAACAAGCGATGGCGGATTTCACTTCACAAGTCTGTTTGACTGATGTTTAGAAATAAATTTTCGGGCTCGATAAAGGATTGACAGTCGATCTCCTATCACCTGAGGATGACCCCCATTTTGATGGCGGCTTAAAAATGAAATCACAGCTCCTGTAATAGGTGATCGGCCCCAGTGCTTGACGGCTCAAAGATTTTGTCCTCGATTTATAAAGTCGGCTGCTTGAACAAATTCTTGGCACCATATGAAAACCTTGGCTGATTGCCCTCAGTTGCATGCGCAACCCATCTCCAGAATCGACCCACACATGGTGTGTGGTGTCAATCCCGACTGTGTTATTGGCCGTTGCCACATATGTCGTGATACTCTCCTAGCTTAATCAATGAGTGGCCCGCCTTCAGGTTAATCTATGGGCTTCAAAATCCTTATACGTCGCTTTCAGCCAACGATTTGATTTAGAAGTGAAACACAACTAAACTCGTTGATCCCACGACAGCACGACAAGAATTCGTTATTTGTTCATTCTTTTTGACAGAATTTTGGCCAAAAAATATCTGACCTCTTCATACTAAGCATAATTTCTGTCCATCCTTTACGAAAGGAAATTCTTCTGCAACAAGGTGTGACCCCGAGAGATTTGGCACTTTCAAAATTAAACCCTTGAACCTTGCAATAAAATTTGCTCCAATGATAGACTAAACCCTTGAACTTGGCCTTCTCAAATCAATCCCATGGCTGAGCCAAGATCAATGCTCTGATACCATTGTAATATCCCCAAATGGGATATTTTCCTAAATTTGCATAAATTAATTTAAACCCCAAGTTATGCCGTAAAATCAACATGCATTTTTAACAGAGGATTGCCATGTAAAATAAACATACAGGTACATGCAAATCCATAACACCATAATGCAGAAAATAACTCAGCTTTATTATAGTATACTGGGGTTACATGTTGAAATGAGAGAGATAGATGAGATAACTGAAATATAACCGGCCTCAAGAAAATCTGCTGCACTGCTGTACTGTGCTGACCTCCAAATCTGAACTGCTGCACTCTCCCTCTGGCAACAGCTACCACTGAATCCATTGAAACACCCGTTGAAGATCTGAATGATCCTCACTCCAATATCTCTGAAGCCCTGCGAAACTTCTGGATGAAGTCTCCTCAAGAGAGTTGGGTTTCCGTCCAACACTCACAAATCACTCGAGGGTTTCTGTCCTGGGGCTACGGCTGAAGTATAGAACCATGTCTCAAACCTCTCACATAAGAAAATGATCTAATCCAAAGATATCTCAATGGCCTCCTTTCCTTTTATATATCTCCTGGATCCTTCTAGAGCCTTATTTTATTATTATTTATTCATTGAGCACATTTCCTTTAATTAAAATATTCTTTTTAATGTAGGAAAATGGTCAATTGGCCACCATTCCTCCTCAGGTCATTGAAAATCACTCCTAGCCATCCCATCCTATAGATCTTCTCGTCCCGGTTCCAACAAGCTATTACACTAAGGTGTTCTGCTAAGAATTGCTCATGAAATGCCACCTTAGCCATAATTAATTGAGTTAGGCCCAGTAATAACTCAATTTTCCGAAAGATGTCGAAATGCACTGGAACGAAAGGCAAACTGCTCGAATGATGGAATATATCAAGCGAATGCCACCGGACTTCATAGAAACTCCTCAAAACTTCTCCAAAATGCCCCTAAGTCCGCTGATGACACCAACCTGTACCCGTGACCTGTCTGCTCCTAACTCTAGAAGTCCAACCTAACCCTGTCATAGGTGACACCAAAAAAAAGAATATTACAATACCCCACCTCTTTCCCTTTGCCTATGCATAGTTATGAAGATATACACACATGCAAATTAATAGAGCTCAACGCTGGCCCAGTCAAAGGATTGCCAACGCAGATGCAATAAAGAGATACACTTCCATCAAATAATCAACACAGGTTTAACGTTTTTTTTAATAGGATTTGATTAGAGGAAATCACGGAGTGTGTCTCCACCAATCCTCACACAACTGTACACAAAATAAACGCAAGCAAAGAATAGATGAGGATACACAACCCCTGTCAATAGCTACACGTTACAAATGAAGAACGTTTCGTTGGCACTTGTATTAGGTGTCAATACACAGAATTTTGTTGGAGATTTGCGTGGGATGTTTGCTCCCTCATCACCAACGTTCATACACTTGGCACCAGCTCTCATACTTCAGCTCCTGCGTAGCACTGTTGAAAGCCCACAGGTTGATCATGTACAAGAACTTGTTATACTTCTTTTTTAGAGGTGTCAACAATAGTTTGAAGGAGAGGTGTCATTCCTTTGATGGATTTGGTGAAAAGTTAGTGGGAATATTCTCCCTGTTTAGCTCCTACACTCCAGACATGGCAGCCATCAAATGAAATTCGAATTTGGCAGATGGGCATGAGGAAATTTGGCTTCTACACTTGGCATTTGGAGCTCCTATTAGGAAATTCGAATTTTCCTTGTGATCTCCTCCCTTTCTCCACTTGTCATTGGTTCTTCATTGGGATTGGCTCCCATAGTTCTATTTAAATGAGCCATTGGCTCTCATATTGTAACTTGATACGAGTTATTGTGCTTGCGGAAGCTTTGCTCCTTTGTGTACTTTCATTAACACTAAATACTTTGGGGTATTATATTGAGGGTGTTCTGCTTCTCTCCGTGAGATGATGTTGTTTTGATTTATGTGCTTTACTCTATATGCAATTTGGATTATGTTAGCTATCATCTTGCCATTCATCTTGGATTAATATATGCAAGCTCTTTTGTGTTTATTTTTGAGTAGAGAAATACTCTTAGAGTGAGAAGCACTAAATGATTTTAGGAGGAATCTCTAGCCTTCTCACCTATTGTACTATCTAACTCATTTATGAATGCTAATATCTATTTTTAAGTGTGTATAAAATTATTTTATAGTTTGTTGAAGGATTGCTTGGGCGTGGGAGAACTCTCCAATAGACTAATTCACTCTCAAGCTCAAGGATTGAAGCACCCAATCGATTTACCTCTAGGATCTCATCAAAAGAAGTTGAAAAGGGGAGTTTATTTTCCTCTAGCCTGTAAAGATCACATAAGATTAAATTCAATATTTTTCTTGATCAATATCTTGTGCTTTCAAAGATTTTATTTGCTATCTGGAGCATGATTTTAACTAGACAAGTATGGAGTTTTGCTTGCATGTCTTGAACTAGTTCTTGTACACTGATTGTAGATGATCATTTCCTTTCTTTGATGCTTTTTTTAAATTCAGTTTTGGATCTGTTTTGCAGCCCATTTGAGCAGATTTACAAACTCATTTTGGTGGCAAGTTTGAAGGAGGAGCCCTAAAAAACTATTAATATATTTCTTGCAGAACCTTTAGCATGTATTTGGCAACCTTTTGAGAGGGGCCTGGTCAATTTTTGGGGCAGATTTGGACAAGATCTTGAGTTTATATCAAGGCTTCCTCTTTCCTTGACAAGGCCATGGGATTTAGGAAGCTTTTCTTTGCTTCTTCAAGCATCATATTCCACTTTTTCAAGGCATATTTGACTGCTGCAAATTAGTCCCTTGTATTTTCAGATTTTGGCAAGGCATCTCTTGTAATTTTCACTTGTCAAGAAAGGGATTTAACCCTTGAAAGTGGCATGTTGTAAAAAATTCCATTGTTTTCCTTGGGAAGTCTTTTCAAAAAGGCTTTCTCTATTCTCTTGTAACCAATCACTAATAAGAGAATTAACTTTCTTGTGAGGGAGCTTGAGATTTTTCTCATGGTATCCCTTCTCCCCATTTGGAAGGATATTCTTAGCTTGTGGGTGGACTAATATCTTAGTTTAGCTTCTCTAGATTCTTTGTTAATCTCATTTTCTAAACTCGCTCATGCATGAGTTGTTTTCTAACATAACACTCATATCCATTTTCGTTTTGGTATAAATTTGACATTGGTTTATGTTTTCTATTTCAACTTCTTGAATACTCGTATTGGGCAATCTATTACAACACTCGCAAATTTGCTTTTGGTGCAAACAAGTATTTCACATTTACTTGGCAAGCTTAAACTAGTTTAATTCATTCATCCACTTTGGTTTCACAAGTCTTTTGAAGAACATTGCTTTATCATTGTCAATTCAATTTATGTGACATTTTGGTTATTATTGAGCATTCCTGTGTCAGTGAAGAAATTTGGCATTGATTTTATTTCTGGCAAAACAATCAACTTGGAATTTTTGGAGCTACATTGGGTTAATTGTTTCACTTTCACTTCCATTTGAAGATATTGTTATTGTTTACTTAAGCATTGTCTACTATACTCAAGCATCAAAACTGCCTTTTTGGAAGCAACAACAGTTACTAAAGCAGGCATTTAGTACTAATTTGCATCTCTAAAATTAACCTCCAACTTAAGTTGGTTGTATAAATATTAGGGACCCTCCACTCCTATTGAATCCTCACTATAAGATTCGGATTTCAGGCGAGGGTGAGGTTTGGGGACAAGAGTTAAATTGAAACTCGCTTTAGAATGCTATTAATAAAATAAACCAAGAGCACCTTCACATCACAACTTTACTTCACTTGCAATACATTCTCATGCATAAGCTATTTTGAGTTTATTTAATCTTATTGGAAAGCATCATCCTTCTTTCAAGTAGCATTATCTTTGTTTTGCAAGTATTGTGGAACTTTTCATTTGCAATCTTTACTTACAATTTTGCTATCTCATGTACTTGTTACTTTGGTAGTTATTTAGCTCATGACTATTTAATGTCATTATCTTTTGTTACTTGAGCACTCTCTTACAAGTATTTTTTTATTTATTGCAAGTGATGTTTATATATTTATCTTGGTCTAACATTTTCATTGCAGAATTATCATCATTGTATCTTAAGTTTCATTTTGAACAAACACTTGTCATTTACTTTGAAGCACTGGCCTATATTTTGAGTACATTATTGAATATTGCTCATATACTTATATGCTTGTTTACATCTTGAATTGGGTCATCTTTGTTAAGTAATTCCTTCTAATCTTAGTCTCCTAGAACCTCACATATTTAACTTAGTATTTCTTTAGGGACCACTCCCCATAGCTAACCTAGGATATAACTTAAATGAAGAAAGTCGGGATTAGTGTGGCAACCCCTTCTATGAGTTCCTTGCCACCAACCACACCTTGTGGGGTTAAAGGCTTTTCTCACTAACTTGTAGGTAGGTGTAGGCAGAAAGGTGTTAACATTTTTGGTGCCATTGCCGGGAACAAGCTTTCTTGGACCTGGGAAATCGACTAACTTTGGTTTTAGCATATTTGAACTGTCGATTTAGATTCTTGCTCAAGTGGCGACTCCACTCAATCCTAATTTTGCAAAAGTCTCTACTAGAAGAAATTCAAGTGGTCTAGTTAGCCCCTCTCCTGATCCTGAAAGGGTTTTTAGAGAGAGGATAAATAGTCTTTTTCATAGTAGAGCTCTTGCTAGTCTTGGGCAAGAGGCTATTTCTGGCATTCATTGGCTCTTTCAAGAACAAGGTGAGCCTAACATTATGAACGATCTTTTTGCTCCTTATAACTTTACTAACATTAATGGCTATCCTCAAAATATCCCTGATAAGGCTATTGAAAGGTTGCCTTCTTTCCATAGTAACAATGCCATTAGCGCGACATCACATTTAAAGAACTTTAATGTTTGCATTTTTAAGTGGTGTAACGCTGCTGACTATGAGGATGTTAAGATGAGACTTTTTGTTCTCTCTTTAGAAGAGGATGCTCTTGATTGGTTCACCGAGCAACCTGCTGACTCGTATGATTATTTACAAGTGATTGTTAATGATTTAATGGGAAAGTATGGAGAGAGAATAGATAATAGTCATTTGATCAATGCCATTAGCACCATAAAGAAGAATGAGAATGAAACCATGGATGAGTTTAACAAGAGATTCAATGAATTGGTTAAAAGCATACCTACTACTGTTAAATGTTGATTTTTGTGAGGAGGCTTGGACATCAGTATTCCAAAGAACCCAGAAACCGTTTGTGGAAATTCCACTCGGTTCATGTCTTATTAAAATAATTAATTGTTTTAATGGAGACCCTAGGGAAATTAAATAATTAAAGGGTATTAATAAGACAGAGTGTGAATCTTCTAGAGAACGAATATCAAGTCAAGTTTTAATCTTAGCCATTGATTACACTTCTAATCTGGGCCGTTGATTCATCAACAAGAAGATTATAAAAGAAGGCTTGAGGGTCATTTGGAAAGTAAGCCGGGCATATACTTAGTACCCGAAGGAGATCGATTCTGAAGGAATAGAATTCGTTTTCAGTGGGAGAGTTGCAGGGCGAAGAGTTACAGAAGCAAAAGGAGAAGAGGGAGTTAGCAGTGATTGAGCATGAGGACAGAGGGACGCAGAGGGTGATAGAAGGCAACACAGAGCTACCACAGTGAAACCACGCAGAGCCCACGCAGAGTGACGCAGTCCAGCGCAGGGACTGTGCAGAGAAGCACACAGGTAGACGCAGAGGAAGTCAGAGGCTCTTCCGGGTGTCAGGAAATTTTCGGGAGGGGCCGAGAATTTTGTCTCAGGTGTTCTCTGATTATATCTGCCAGTGTATTCCTTGTAATGATTCATTTGCTGAAGAATAATAATAAAACCCTCATCTGCTGCACCGATTTTCCCACATTGGGTTTTTCCGGGGACAATTGTCCAAAAATAAGTGTGTACTTGTGATTGGTTCTTATGCTTATGTTATTTATTGTTTACTTCTCAGCACGTATAATTGTGAATGTTGCAGTAGTATTTATTTCGAAATTTACTGATAGATTTCTATAAATAACTTATCGAAGTAATAAGTAGGATAAATAAATCTATCACTACAACTGTAGATTTCTAGATTGAAATTTTTACATTAAACCTCCTGATGAATTTCTCTTATGTTCCTATCTGGATTATTTTGGTGTTGACACTGCTTATGAGTTGAGGAGAAAGGAGCCTGCAACTTTGGGTGTAGCTCAAACTGAAGCCTTGAAGATGGAGAGGGATAGAAAGCAATCAGTGAAATCTGAGATTCCTGGTTTCACTAGAGGGCATCAAAATGGAATGATTCCAAAGGCAAGGCCAAGGAAGAGACTACACATGACACTATTAAATAATTAACTCAACTCATCAAGAACATGCAAGCAAATAACACTAAAGAGATGCAAGCCATGCAAAATAGGTTGGTGGCAATGGAAAGATCACAAGTGAAAAGATTCCAACCTAGGCCAAATAATGGCCGGCAAAAGAATAAAGGCCCTCAACAAGATTATAGGCCTCCAAATCCTTTGGAATCCACCAACATGGTAGATCAAAGTCCCCCTTTTTGTAGGCCATGTAATGAGTTCCATGAAGAAGCCACATGCCCATATGTAAAGAGAATTATGGAAGGTAGCATGTTGGGAGATGAACATGTAGGAACTAGTGGTCAAATCAATATGTTCTCCATGGAAGATCAAATATACACCATTTAAAGAAATCAAGAGATTGGCCATAGGCCTAATAATCTTGGGCTTGACAATATGATTGCAAATTTTGACAAAGTCACTAAGATTTTTGGGAAAAACACCTACATCTGGACAAATTCTTGCTATGGAAAAACAAAAAGTGATGACTTATCAGAGAAGGGATATTCAAGACCGGAATAATCACATAAATGTTTCTCCTCCTACTTCAGAATTAAATTTTGACTTGGGAAATTGGGTGAATAATGCAAAGGTTTCTATCCCAGTGACAGAGCTTTTAAAGATACCATCTCAAGGGGCCAAGTTACTAAGTGCAATTGAAGTTACTCAAAGGGAAGAAAAGCCTAATAATGAACCAGAAGATGAAGAAATTGTATTGAAAACTTGAAAAGTATGAACTGTTATGTGGGGAACGAAGATCATCTACCATTTTATGTTTCTTTGATAGTGAATGATCATTTTTGACACAATTGCATGCTTGATTCAAGGGCTTCATCAAATGTCATGACCAAGAAAGTCATGGAGCAATTGAATTTAAGGGTGTCTAGGTCCTATCACAACATATGTTCAATGGATTCTAAAGGAATTGAAGTGTGTAGGATAATTAAATATTTACAAGTTTTCCTAGCTGCATACCCAAACAGAATAATGACTATGGCTATTGTTGTGATAAATGTTCCTAATTCATGGGGAATGCTCCTATCAAGAAAATGGGCATCAGATTTAGGTGGTAGCCTTCAAATGGACTTATCATATGCCACCATCCCCATGCCAGATAATACCTTTGTCAAAATTGATCGGGAGTTAGAGAAAAGATATCATGTTGAGGATCCAAGGAAACCCAACAATGAGATTATCTATAGATCGTGCCAGACAGGAAGTGATGTAGTGTTGACAATTTTTTTCCCCCCTAACAGAACAAATTCAAAACGAGGAGATTAGGCATAGCTCAAAAAGCGAGGTTACTTCAAATCTTCCATTAGAGAATTTTCAAAACAAGGCAGTAGGATTTACAGTGATTGCATCATCATCACCATCACAACTAACCAAGAAGAAAAGAAAAAAACAAAAAAAGAAAAAGGATATAAAAAATGAACCTCTTGTTTTGAGCAGGATCAACCCTCAACGCATCAAAAGTCGAAAAAGGAAAAGGAAAATGTTTGGTGTATCTGATGGTCACAAACAGGTTAACATTGGGGCAAGTCATAGTCCCAAGATAGTCAGAATTGGACAAGGCATATCAGAGAAAGAGCCTATGGATTTGCCTGTGAGTAGGCAGGTTCTCAAGATGGATTTCACTGAAGTTATCTGATGCCACGGGGCATCCTGTGTATCATATTCCTAATCCTATCCCTTGTAAATTTTGTTTAAGTAGTTTTATTTCATGAATAAAATGTTATTTATGTTTCCTAGAATAAATTTCCATTTTTGTATTTGATTTTATTTGATGTTATTTTGAATGGATACTGCTAATGTATATCTTTGGTCGATGGATGTCGATTCCAGGTTCTTTCACAATATCACTTCATATCTACGGAGCCAAATGTTGACTACTGTAGTGGCACTTGATGATTATGGGAAGACTCCATGCCAAAGGATGAACCAGAGGACACGATATCATCATATATCATCAATTCAACATAGTTTTTAAACTCTACTGCTTCTTCTTCTCATTTTCTTCTTCAGTCCCAATGTTGCACGAAGCGGGGACGAAGCGGGGACGTTTTTTGGAAGCGGGGACGCGGAAGCGTCATTTCCAAAAAAATCTAGGAAGCGAAGCCTCTCGGAAGCATCTACTATATATATATATATATTTATTTTTATTTTTTTGCATTTATATTAAAAAAATATCCAAAATACCAAATTAATTGTAGAAGATATGGAAGCATGCATATTTGTACATAAATCAAGATAGATATGACATCCATTGTACATTAATGATTAATTATTTGAGCATCAACCATTTAGATGCATCGACCATCTATAATCTAGATTCTTCTCCTCTTGTCTAGCCTTTGCCTCTACCTCGATTATCTAGGGACATTAGTCAAAATTGCCCAATTTTGATCAAACTACCTAATGCAAGCCTTAAAATATGGTAGAAAGAACTTAACATGCTTGATCGATTATTTTGACTTGATTGAAATGTAATTTTTTGCTAACGACATGACAAAGGAGTTCAACAATTAACACCACCAACACTAGGGTACATATAGGGCTTGGTGCTCTTGATTAAATGCTAATCACATACCCTCATACATGATATAATCTAATGACATGCCACCATACCATTGATCCTAAATTCCTGAAAACTGTTAAGTCTGCTGAATTTTGAATAGGATATGAAATGCTATAATCTCCATATGAAGTCAGATCAGGTTGGGACCACTCTCAAACATCCTGAGTCATTTCATGGTAATGTTAAAAATTTAAGTAAAAGGATGAAAATGAAAAATAAATGAGAATGTCACTACCATTACCATTACCATGAGGGAGCATCTACGAAACATCTAAGGAGGTAATAGAGAGCTTATATTTTTTTCATCCTATCCCTAACTCAACATTAACTCACCTACTAACCCAACCAAAGACAAAAATAAAAAAATAAAATAAAAAAAATCGTTTTTCTAAGCTGCGTTAGTTGGATCTGTACGGCGCTGTACGGAACTGTTGGCGATCCGTACGGATCCGTATAGGAATTGCGGTGCTTCTGTACAACGATCAGTGGATCCGCTGTACGGAAACGCGGATCCGGCCGTACGTATCCGACTTTCCAGGAAACGCAATTTTTTTTGCGAAACACGTTTCAGTGTACGGATCCCGTACGGTTCCGTACAGGACGCGTTTCGGGGCTTGGAGTCAGGGGGGGGGACGTTTCCTGCAACATTGTTCAGTCCTCAAATTCCACAGCCCTACAGGGATATTATATAAATGTCACTAGCATGATGAATAAAGCCATGTAACAAGCCTAAGGTGTTGAGACTCGATCAAAGAGCGAGTACACCTTGGAGTGGTTTTTTTTACTTGGTTAATTATTCCTTCTTTTTAGCGGCAAATAATTTTCTAGGTTTTTTCACTCATTGCATTACCCCAAAGCCGGGGTGACATCTTGAATGTTGAGACCCTAATGCATCTTAGTGTCTAGAGTCAATGTATATTACCATGCTAGGTCGTCTCTGAAATTTCGCGGAATTTAACGAGGTCTAAATAGGAGTTTTTTAATAATTAAAAATTTCTCGCAAAATGGGATTTTTCAATTATTTTCTATGTAATGATGTAAATAAGTGCTCTTAGGAAATGTTGGGGGCGTGTGACTACTTGAAATTCATCCTCAGAGGCCCAATATTATCCACGTACCCACTTTGAGGGTCAAAAAACAACTTATAGTCCCTCAAAAGCCATTTTTTCTAATGTCAGTGGAAAAAATGAGGAAACAATCCCAAAAAATGAATAATTGGAAAAATTTAGAAAAATTTCCAAAGTCAAAATAAGTCAAATTTTGACATGGAAGGCTCATTGAAGGTCAAAGGTAATGTTGCAAGCATGTGGGGCTCACCACATAAGGTACAAAAAGCTCAAGTCAAAAATTCCAAAAAAATGAGTCAAAGGAGCTCATGAGATATACTTGTGGCAAAAGTTCAACTTTGATTTTATTTAAAATCATATGTGATAAAATTAAGTTATAAGGTAAAGTTAATAAATGGGGAGTAGACCCCACCTCTTTCCCTTTGCTTACGCATAGTTATGAAGATATACACACATCCAAATTAATAGAGCTCCACACACACAGATGCCATAAAGAGATACGCTTCCAGCAAATAATCAACATAGGTTTAAAGTTTTTTTTTTTCAATGGGATTTTATAGGATGAAATCGTGGAGTGTGTCTCCACCAATCCTCACACAATTGTACATAAAATCAACGCAAGCAAAGAATATATGAGGATACACAACCCCTGTCAACAGCTACAAACTACAAATGAAAAACAATTCGTTGGCACTTGTAGTAGGTGTCAATACACAAAATTTTGTCAGATATTTGCATGGGATATTTGCTCCCTCATCACCAACATTCATACACTTGGTACCAACTCTCATAATTGAGCTCCTACGCAGCACTGTTGACAACCCACATGTTGATCATGTACGACAGCCTGCTATACTCATTTTTTAGAGGTGTCAACAATAGTTTGAAGTAGAGGTGTCATTCCTTTGATGGATTTGGTGACAAATCAGTGAGAATGTGCAACCTATTCAACTCCTACACTCCACACATGGCAGCCATCAAAGGAAATTCGAATTTGGCACATGGGCATGAGTAAATTTGGCTTCTACACTTGGCATTTGGAGCTCATATCAAGAAATTTGAATTTGCCTTGTTATTTTCTCCCTCTCTCCACTTGTCATTGGTTCTTCATTGGGATTGACTCCCATAGTTCTATTTAAATGAGCCATTGGCTCTCATGTTGTAACTTGAAACGACCTATTGTGCTTGCAGAAGCTTTGTTCCTTTGTGTACTTTCATTATCAATAAAGACTATGGGGTATTATATTGAGGGTGTTCTCCTTCTCTCCTTGAGGTGATGTTGTTTTGATTTATGTGCTTTACTTTCTATATGCAATTTGGATTATGTTAGCTATCATCTTGCCATTCATCTTGGATTAATACATGCAAACTCTCTTGTGTTTATTTTTGAGTAGAGAAATACTCTTAGAGTGAGAAGCACTAGATGATTTTAGGAGGAATCTCTAGCCTTCTCACCTGTTGTACTATCTAACTCCTTTATGAATGCTAATATCTATTTCCAAGTGTATAGAAAATTATTTTATAGTTTGTTGAACGATTGCTTGGGCGTGGGAGAACTCTCCAATAGACTAACTCATTCTCAAGCTCAAGGATTGAAGGACCCAATCGATTTGCCTAAAGGATCTCATCAAACGAAGTTGAAAAGATGAGTTTATTTTCCTCTAGCCTATTAAGATCATAAGATTAAATTCAATATTTTTCTTGATCAATATCTTGTGCTTTCAAAGATTTTATTTGCAATCTAGAGCATGATTTTAACTAGACAAGTATGGAGTTCTACTTGCATGTCTTGAGCTAGTTTTTGTACATTGATTGTAGATTATCATTTCCTTTATTTTATGTGTTTTTTAAATTCATTTTTGGATCTGTTTTGTAGCCCATTTGAGTAGATTTACAAACTCATTTTGGTGGCAAGTTTGAAGGAAGAGCCCTCAAAAACTACTAATATATTTCTTGCAGAACCTTTAGCATGTATTGGGCAGCCTTTTGAGGGGCCATGTTCAATTTTTCGGGAAGATTTGGACACAATATTGAGCTGATATCAAGGCTTCCTCTTTCCTTGACAAGGCCGTGGGATTTAGGAAGTTTTTCTTCCCTTATTCAAACTTCATTTTCTACTTTTTTAAGGCCGATTTGACTGTTGCAAATTAGTCCCTTGTATTTTCAGATTTTGGAAAGACATCTCTTGTAATTTTCACTTGTTAAAAGAGGGATTTAACCCTTGAAAGTGGCATTTTGTAAAAAAATCTTTTATTTTCCTTGGGAAGTCTTCTCAAAAGGGCTCTCTTTTCTCTTGTAACCAATCGCTAATAAAAGAATTAACTTTCTTGTGAGGGAGCTTGGGATTTTTCCCATGGTATTGTTGATTTTGTAGCATTGGAAAGTGTTCCAAGTCTCATATTTTGGGAAGAGGCTTGGACATCAGTATTCCAGAGAACCCAAAAATCGTTTGTGGAAATTCCACTTAGATCATGCTTTATTAAAATAATTAATTATTTTAAAGTGATCCCTAAGTCTAAGCTTAAGGAAATTAAATAACTAAAGGGTATTAATAAAGCAGAGTGTGAATATTTTAAAAAATGAAGATCAAGTCATCTTTTAATTTGAGCCATTAATTAAAGATATAATCTAGGCTGTTGATTCATCAACAAGAAGACTATAAGAGAAGGCTTGAGGGTCATTTGGAAAGTAAGCTGGGCACATTCTCAGTACTCGAAGGAAATCGATTATGAAGTAAGAGAATTCGATTTCAGAGGGTGAGGTTCTAGATGTTGAGTTGCAGAGGCAGAAGGAGGGGGAAGTCAGCAAAGACGAAGAGAAGGCAGACAAAAGACGAAGAGGAGGCTGCGCTGAGCAGCAATAATGGCCCTCCACGTAGAGTGACGCAGTCCAACACAGTGACTGCGCAGAGGGGCCACGCAGAGTGACGCAGAGGGAGGAGGAGTGCCTACCGTGTGTCGAGAATTCTTCCGGAGTGTTCGGGAAATTAATCTTACGTGTATGCTAAAGATCTGCTTGTCATATATTATGTAAACGATCTTTTCACTGGTGAAGATTAATATAAACCCTCATCTGTTGTATCGGTTTTTCCACATTGGGTTTTTCCGAGGACAATTGTCCAAAAATAATTGTGGTTGTTTCTATTGTGTTATATGTGTTCTATTTGTTCTTCTCATTTTGATTGAAGTGAATGCTGCAACTGTATTTATTTCAAAATTTACTGAAGCATCCATAAATAACTTATTATAAATAAGGAGGCGAAATAAATCAATCACTGTAGTAGCATTTTCAGATTGAAAATTTCACATGGTATCAGAGCTAAAGGAAAAAGACAGAAGAGGATGTTTTGCAATGGAACTAAGATCTGACATAGATGCAACAACAATTCGTAAGGGTTCACGTAGTCCTCCATAACACATGGAGAAAGAGAGGGATCATGACATCTCAGTTCTAGCATCTAGACTAGAAGAGGATTTCGCTTGTGTGTCAAGCACGACCTCTCCAGGAGTTTGGTATATTGATAGTGGAGCATCTACTCACATGACGGTAGTTCAAGAATGTTTTTCGAGCTACCTGGAAGAGCAGATGAATTTTCAGATCACGATGGGAAACAAGGCCAAGTGTACCCCTGTTGGGAGAGGAACCATAATATTTCAGACAGAAGCCGGTAACAAGCTTCGGGCCACAAACGTACTACATGTACCGTGATTGGGGATGAACTTACTCTCGGTGTCTCAACTCCAGAACAAGGGTTATGATGTATAATTTATTGGATATAAGGTTTATGTCAAACATCCTAGCTGGAAAAGGAAGGAAAAAGTTGGAGTAAGGAGCCATAAACTGTATAAGTTACAACTCGAGTCTCCAATGGCACTAATCGGCAGTATGGATGAAAGAGACCTAAATGAATTATGGCACAGAAGAATGGGGAATTTCCATCATGGCGCCTTGAAGATCCTCAAGAACACTGTTATGGGAGCTCTCGAACTCAGCACAAGGAAGGACGATGTCTGTAGGGGATGCGTACTAAGGAAGTATGCCAAGGCAACATTTCCAAGAAGCAACAGTAGGGCCAAGAGTGTATTGGAGTTGATACACTCAGACATCTGTGGACTAATGTCCACGACTGCTCTCAGTGGAGCAAAGTATTTCGCTACCTTTATTGATGACCATTCCTGAAAAGCATCGATCTACTTTCTCAAAACCAAAGATGAAGTCTTTGAGCGATTCAAAGAATTCAAGGCTTTGGTAGAAAATTTAACCGGAAAGAGGATCAAGCAATTGTAGTCAGATCATGGTGGAGAATATATTTATTATTGATAAAGTCTTCACAAGATTCTGCGCAAAGGAAGCCATCAAGAGAGAGTGGACAACTCCATACAATCCAGAGCAAAATGGAGTTGCAGAAAGGAAGAATAGGACCATCGTAGAAGCTGCAAGAGCGATGTTGTATGATCAGGACATGCCCAAGTTTTTGTGGGCTGAAGCTTGCAATACAACAGTGTATGTACAGAACAAGGTGCCTCATAGAGCATTGGGAAAAGTGAATCCTGAGAGTGTGTTCATTGGTAGCAAGCTTGAGGTGAGTCACTTTAGGGTATTTGGCAGTTTAGCGTATTGCCACATACCTAATGAGAAGGGGAAGAAATTAGATTGGATTGCAGAGAAGGGATACCTTGTGGGGTATAGTGAAAATGCGAAGGCATATCACATATATATTCCAGATAACAGGAAGGTTGTAGTAAGGCGGAACGTGAAATTCATGGAGGAGGGAACCTTCAGGAGATCCCGGGAGATGGCTACAGATACGCAGTCTGAAGAGGATCCGCTAGTATAGCCACAACGACCTACAAAGGATGTCTCGAGTGCCTCTCTGTGGCACAAGGATTCTGAGGAGAGTTCTTCCGAAGAAGAGCAAGCAGGAGAGCAAGTAGATCCACCCACCACTAGTGGAAGAACGAGCATAGAGCTCCAACAGACTTTGAGGGATGCAGAGGAATTTATTGGAGCCGCTAGATATGAGAAGAGGGTATGCAGGCAACTTGACAGGTACTAGGCACTGGTAGCACAGGTCGGAGAACCCTGTTGTTTTCGGGAGGCAACTCAACATCAGGTATGGGTAGATGCCATGGTGGAGGAGTACAACTCCATCATGACAAACGATGTGTGGGAAGTAGTCCCTAGACCTCAGAAAAAATTGGTTGTAGGATCAAGGTGGATCTATGTTGCAGATGGCAGCATAGAGAAGTTCAAAGTCAGGTTGTGGCTAAGGTGTACGCACAGAAGAAAGGGATCAATTATGAAGAAACCTTCGCCCCTGTAGCCCGGTACACTTCAATCAGATCCGTCATCTCTCTTGCATCGCAGATGGGATGGGAGATTCACCAGATGGATGTCAAGACAACATTCTTGAATGGGGTGATAGAAGAGGAAGTGTACACAAAACAACTAGAGGGCTTCGAGACACATGAGCAGAAAACTCATGTCTGCAGGCTTAAGAAAGCCTTGTACAGACTGAATCAAGCCCCTAGAGCATGGTATGGGCGAATTGATAGCTATCTGTAGAAGATGGGATTTGTCAAGAGTGACGTAGATCCCATCTCTACTATTTAAGAGTAGTGGATGAGCCGCTAATTTTGGTATTATATGTAGATGATCTGTTCTTGATTGGATCATCTAAGCTCATCAAAGACTGCAAGGAGAATCTGGCTATCGAATTTGACATGATGGATCTGGGGCAGATGCACTATTTTCTTGGTTTGGAGGTTTGGCAGCAGAAGGGAGAAATCTTCCTTGGGCAAGGAAGATACACTACAGAGATCCCGAAGAGTTTTTAGATGGAGGACTGTAGACCCATGGCTACGCCAATGATTACAAACTGGAAGAAGATCGACACGTCCGAGGATGATGAGGCTGACCCTACCTTGGATAGGCAGCTCATAAGATCATTGATGTTCCTGGTCTACACTATACCAGACATCTGTTATGCCGTGAATACCCTCAGCCAGTTCATGGTAGAACCAAGGAGGGCTCACTAGGCAGCAGCCAAGCATGTTCTCAGATATTTGAATAGGACAATCGAGTATGGGTTGAAGTACACCAAAGGGAATGAAATCCAATTGAGTGGGTTCACTGACGCAGATTGGGCTAGAAGCCCAGTGGATTGGAAAAGTACTATTGGGTACTGTTTCAGTCTCGGATCGGGAATGACTTCCTGGTGCAGTAGGATACATAAAGCCGTGCCCTTGAGCTCAGCCGAGGCTGAATATATGGCAGCAAGCACAACTTCATGTGAGGCCATATGGCTTCGTAAGCTGCTCTTGAACTTACTCAAGAAAAGGATGAAACCGACTAGAATTCGGTGTGATAATCAGAGTTGCATCAAGCTCTCTGAGATTCCTGTGTTTCATGATCGTTTGAAGCACATTGACATTAGGTGCAACTTCATCAGAGACTATGTATAACGAGAAGCTGTACAATTGAAGTACATTCCTACAGGAGAACAGGTGGTAGATATCCTCACAAAGGGTCTGGGTAAGATTAAGTTTACTTACTTCAGGGAAAAGATGGGGATGGTCGAGAACCCATTCCAGTAGAGGAATGGGTGGACTTCAGATTCAGAGGGAGTTGCAGTACGGATGAGGTAGTGGCAGAGGTGGTGTCACAAGCAAATGTACAGAAGGTAGCAGCACAAGCATGTGGGGCAACAGCCAGGACATCAGTAGCGCAACAGACGCTTCAGGACAGAGCAGATACAGTTGGTACCTTGCGTAAACACTTCCTCGCTAAGATGGAGTGTTCATTTTGTAGCATTGGAAAGTGTTCCAAGTATCATATTTTGGGAAGAGGCTTGGACATCAGTATTTCAAAGAACCCATAAATCGTTTGTGGAATTTCCTTTCAGATCATGCTTTATTAAAATAATTAATTATTTTAAAGTAATCCCTAAGTCTAAACTTAGGGAAATTAAATAATTAAAGGGTATTGATAAAGCAGAGTGTGAATCTTCTGGAAAATGAAGATCAAGTCATCTTTTAATCTAAGGCATTGATTAAACATATAATCTGGGCCATTGATTCATCAACAAGAAGACTATAAGAGAAGGCTTGAGGGTCATTTAGAAAGCAAGTCGGGCATATTCTCGGTACCCTAAGGAAATCGATTCTGAAGTAAGAGAATTCAATTTCAGAGGGTGAGGTTGTAGAGGTTGGGTTGCAGAGGCAGAAGGAGGGGGAAGTCAGCAGAGTGTTAGGTCCCTATATTACTAGTATAGTCCCATATTGTTGTTAGTGTAACCCTCTTATTGTTATTGTTGTACCCCTCTAACCCCAATATTGTTATTATTGTGCCCTTACATTATTATTGTTAGGTCAGCTAGGATTATATTGTGACCCCATGGACCCCTATATATAGAAGGAGGTTTTGGTCATTTGTATCATCCAAGAATTGTTCATTTATCTAATGTATTGGAGCTTGCCCCCTCGAAGTGGCTGATTTCTAAGGCGTTGATCTCTCTTTTCTTCTATTTTTGGAGCTGGTTTCATAACAATTAGTATCAGAGCTTTGGATTCTAGGGTTTTGTTGCTCCAAACAGGTCATCGTGGCATTTTCGCTATAACTTCTTTTCTACAAAGGTTCAGAAGCTGAAATTTTTACAGAGCAAAGTCGAAATCCTGAGGAATGTCGTGTAAAAATTTCAGATCTTGGTTCACAATATTTTCGGAGATGTGATCTGTAGAAGTGAAGTTCTTTTTAGGCTCCCAAATTTCACCTAAAACGAGTCATCGTGGCATTTGTGCTATAACTTTTTTAATACGAAAGGTTCAAAAGCTAAAGTTTTTACAGAGCGAAGCCAAAATCCTGAGGAACTTCTTGTACAAATTTCAGATCTTGGTTCGAAATGTTTTCGGAGATATAATATGTGGAAGTTAGGTTTATTTTCAGGCTCCCGAATTTCATCTCAAAGAGGTGATCGTGGGAAAATCGTCATAACTCTCTCTCTAAGTGTCGGATTGGAATTCTGTAAAAAGTGGCCGCAAATACACAGACTGTAGTTTCCTGTGTATCAATGTCAGAGCCGAAGGAAGAAATAGTGACACGTGGCACGTCGTACAAGTTTGCTCTACTGAACCAGTCCATAACTAGGTCATTGTGGGAGATTGGGTATAACTTTGCCTTGAAGAATCCAAATCAGGTCAGACCTGTGGCATTCGAAAGAAGATTCAGAGTGCTACTACAGGGCCAAATTTCAGATATTGAAGATACGAAATCACAAAGATAATTCAATTTCAATATTGAGCTCTTAAAAAGCAAGAAAAATGTGTGTATTTTTTTGCGAATTGCATAAGTCTTGTTTGAAGAATCAATTTGAATTGATTCCAAGGGCATATTTTAGAATAGATATCAGTATTGGATTCTAAAATGCCCCCTAAAAAGAATTCAACACCCATCAAGCCTTCAAAAGGCTCTACTATGGCTCATGACGATGAAGAAATGCAACATGACATATCAAAATTACAAGAGCAAGTGCACCAAATTTCGCTCTCGCAAAGAGCAACAAAAAATGAAATGGATGTTTTGAAGAAAAGCATGGAAGCTAAGATGGATGGCTTGAAGAAAGGTGTGGAAGCTACGATGGATGGTTTGAAGAATGGTATGGAAGAAAAAATGGAAGGTTTGAAGGAAGACATGGAAGGTTTGAAGGAAGGTTTGTCAAAGTTGATACAAGAAATGATTCCTAATGGTGAAAAGATAGTAGAGGAAACTCATGATGAAAACAAAATAAATGTTAATAGTGATTTCATAAACTCCAATGTTGGATTGAAGAACCACCATATTTCAAAGATGGATATGAGGAAGTTTGATGGCAAGGATCTCGTAACATGGATACTACAGATGGAGAAATATTTTGATCTCAATAATGTGCAAAACACACAAAAGGTACGCATTGCAACTTTACATTTAGAACAAAATACATTTGTATGATATCAATGGCTTTGCTCTCGTAAAAAAATTGTCACTTGGTCAATTTTTATGGAGGAAATGATAGCACATTATGAGGATACAGAGAGCAACACCTTCTTTAGCCAATTGATAAATCTCAAACAAAAGGGTTCAATCGTGGAGCACATTCAGGACTTCCAAAAATTGAATAAAAGGGTAACTGATATTCCAGAGGAACACAAGATTGATGTCTTCATAGGGACTTTAAAGGATAACATCCAACATGATGTTCACGTTTGGGAACCTGATTCATTGGAGAAGGCATTCAGGTTGGCAAGAAAAATTGAATGTAAAATTATGGCGACAAGGAAGCCTACCACTCACGTCTATAAAGATGGAAGTGTTGCTACTCCTAGACTTCCACAACCTAAAAGGTTGACACCACAACAAGTGGAAGAAAAAAGAGTAAAAGGGCTTTGCTACAATTGTGATATAAAATACACTAAAGGTCATAAGTACGCTAAGAAGAAATTATTTTACATAGATTGTGAAGAGGAGGAAGAAAATGAACAAAAAACTTCAAAAGAAGAGGATATACACCGGGAACCAACCCTAGAAGAAGAAAAAATGAGTCTGACCATATCATGTAATGCATTGGCGGGAATTACCACTCCTCAAACTCTCAAGATAGAAGGACATATCAAGAAGAAAAAGGTAATAGTGTTGATTGATTCGGGTAGAACCCATAATTTTATTCATTGTAAGGTAGCCAAGGAATTGAATTGTTTCCTATAACCAGCACCAGAATGTCAAGTGATGGTTTCAAATGGAGGAACTATAAATTGCTCTGGAAAATGCCATAATATCAAGCAAACCATGGGGGAATATGTATTGAATATTCCAATGCTTTCCATTCCTATGGGAGGTGTTTATGTTGTACTAGGAGTACAATGGTTACAATCTTTGGGGACGGTAGCTTTTAATTTTCAAGAACTTTTCTTGAAATTTTTTAGGAAGAAATGAAATCGAATTACGGGAGTATCACGAAGGCGAGGAAATAGAATAAGCTCTAATGTCATGACAAAGCTTCTAAAGAAAGAAAAACGAGGTGTAATTGCATAATTATGCTCACTAGAAGTTCCAACATCGAAATCATCTATTTTTGCAGATCTCCAAAAAGTATTGGACAATCATTCGAAGGTGATTGAAACTCCCAAAAGGCTCCCACCTATTCGTGATCATGATCATGCTATTCATTTGATTCCAGGAAGTGTTCCTCCAAACATCAGGCCTTATAGATATCCTTATGTCCAAAAGAGAGAAATTGAACATATGATTGCGGAAATGCTAGAGGCTGGTATAATTCAACCTAGTCAAAGTTCTTTCTTTGCTCCTGTAGTATTGGTACACAAGAAGGATGGATCATGGCACATGTGTCTGGATTATAGGGAGCTCAATAAGCTCACCATTAAATATAAATTTCCCATTCCTGTGATTGATGAATTATTGGATGAATTACATGGAGCAATTTATTTTACCAAGTTGGATCTTCTTTCAGGATGTCATCAAATTAGAATGAAGACTGAACATATTCCGAAAAGGACATTTCAAACTCATGGGGGTCATTATGAATTTTTGGTCATGCCTTTTGGACTTACCAATGTAGCTTCTACATTTCAAGGGTTGATGAATTCAATTTTCAAATCCTTCCTTATAAAATTTGTACTAGTATTTTTTGATGATATACTAATTTACAGCAGGTCTTGGAAGGATCATGTTCAACATGTTGACAGGGTGCTCAAACTATTGCAGGAGAAACAATTATATGCAAAAGAATCCAAATTTTTGTTTGGAGTACAAGAGGTGGAATATCTGGGTCATATTATATCTCACGAGGGTGTTAAAGTAGACCCTAACAAAATTAAAGCCATTAAGGAATGGAAAGTCCCCACAACCATTAAGAATTTGCGAGGATTTCTCGGGTTAACAGGGTATTATCGCAAGTTTGTTAAGAATTATGAGAGAATAGCAGCACCTCTAACAACATTATTGAAGAAAGATGCATTTTCATGGACTCCTGAAGCAACTAAGGCCTTTGAACATCTTAAAGAGGCAATGTGCCTAGCACCGGTCCTAGCTATGCCAGACTTCACAAAAACCTTTATTGTGGAATGTGATGCCTCAGGAAATGGAATTGGTGCAGTTTTAATGCAGGAAGGAAGACCCATTGCTTTTGAAAGTCGTCCAATCAAAGGAAAGTATTTACAGAAACCTATTTATGAGAAGGAAATGTTAGCAATACTGCATGCACTAAAGAAATGGAGAACTTACCTAATGGGAAGACACTTCAAGGTAAAAACTGATCATGATAGTCTGAAACACTTTTTGGAACAAAGACTATCTTCAGAAGAGCAGCAAAAATGGGTCACAAAGATGTGGGGTTATGACTTTGAAATAATCTACAAAAAAGGAAAGCTTAATGTTGTTGCAGATGCACTCTCAAGAAAGAATGAAGAGGTGGAAGCATTGTTTTGTGCCATTTCTATTATCCAACTAGATTGGATAACCGAAGAAAGAGATGAATGGAAGAAGGACAAAGATGTATGGACACTCATTCAAAAGTTGCAGCAAGATCCTAGTACATCTGATACATTTAGTTGGAAAAATGATTCCTTATGGTACAAATATCGCTTATATATTTGCAAGAATTCCCAACTAAAACAAAAGATTCTTTTGGAATTGCACACTTCTCCTTTAGGAGGACACTCAGGATTTTTAAAAACTTACCACAGGGTGAAGAAATAATTTTTTTGGGATGGCCTTAAATCTGATATTCAAAAGTTTGTGGCAGAATGTTTGGTTTGCCAGCAAAATAAAGTTGAGACAATTAAGACCGTGGGTCTTCTACAACCTTTATCCATTCCAAGTCAATGTTGGGATGAGATTTCAATGGATTTTATCATAGGTTTACCTAAGTCCGAAGGAAAGAGTGTAATCATGGTGGTAGTTGATAGACTTACCAAGTATGCACACTTTGTGCATTATCTTATCCATTTAAAGAAATTACAGTTGCTACTGCACTTATGGAAACAATGCAAAAGCTACATGGAAACCCAAAGATTATTGTAAGTGACAGAGATCCCATTTTTATTGGAAATTTTTGGATGGAATTATTTTCTTGTTTGGGTACTCAATTAGCTCATAGCTCATCTTATCATCCTCAATCTAATGGTCAAATAGAGATAGTGAATAAATGTTTGGAAGGATATTTTCGTTGTTTTGTATCAGATAAGAAAACATAATGGGTCAAGTGGTTACCTCTCGCTGAATGGTGGTATAACACTTCCTTCCATACTGCAGCAAAAATGACCCCATTTATGGCACTTTATGGATATCATCCACCGTCCATCACATCTTCTTTAAGAGAAAATTCTAAGGTTCAAGCAGTGGAAGATCACATCGAGCATCAGCAAGAAGTTATCCAACTCTTAAAGGATAACCTAAATTCGGCACAAAATCGAATGAAACAACAAGCAGATCAACATCGCAGCGAGAGAAGTTTTGATGTAGGAGACTAGGTATTTTTACAGCTACAACCATACAAACAAATGTCTCTCAAGCAAGCTAAGAAGGATAATAAATTATCGCCAAAGTACTATGGTCCTTACAAGGTGTTGCAAATGATTGGTACTATGGCATACAAATTGGAGCTTCCTATTTCTTCGTGAGTGCATCAAGTTTTCCATGTTTCATGCTTAAAGAAGGTTATAGGGGACAAACTTCCAGTTCAAACAATATTGCCAGAACTTGATGAGGAAGGAAAAATCATTTTGGAACCTGAAGCAGTCACGGAAACAAGAACTCGACAACTACGAAATCGATCAATTTCAAATTATCTCGTCAAATGGAAGAGCTTACCCACTGAAGATTCTACATGGGAGGATGAGAATTTTATACAAAAGCATCCAGAGCTACTCAAGCATTGAGGACAACGCTTTTATGAAGGAGAGGGGCATGTTAGGTACCTATATTACTAGTATAGTCCCTTATTGTTGTTAGTGTAACCCCCTTATTGTTATTGTTGTACCCCTGTAACCCCAATATTGTTATTATTGTGCCCTTACATTATTATTGTTAGGTCGGCTAGGATTATATTGTGACCCCATAGAATCCTATATATAGAAGAAGGTTTTGTTCATTTGTATCATTCAAGAATTGTTCATTTATCTAATGTATTGGAGTTTGCCCCTTCGATGTGGCTGATTTCCAAGGCGTTGATCTCTCTTTTCTTCTATTTTTGGAGCTGGTTTCATAAAACAGAGACGAAGAGAAGGAAGACAAAAGACGAAGAGGAGGCAACGCTGAGCAGCAACACTGGCCCTCCACGCAAAGAGATGCAGTCCAGCGCTGTGACTGCGTAGAGGGGCCACACAGAGTGATGTAGAGGGAGAAGGAGTGCCTACTGTGTCAAGAATTCTTCCGGAGTGTTCGGAAAATTCATCTCAAGTGTATGCTAAAGATTTGCTCGTCATATATTTTGTAAACGATCTTTTCACTGTTGAAGATTAATATAAACCCTCATCTGCGGCACGGGTTTTCCCACATTGGGTTTTTCCGGGGACAATTGTCCAAAAATAACTGTGTTCAAGTGGTTGTTTCTATTGTGTTATACGTGTTCTATTTGTTCTTCTTCTTTTGATTGAAGTGAATGCTGCAGCTATATTTATTTCAAAATTTACTGAAACATCCATAAATAACTTATCATAAATAAGTTGGTGAAATAGATCAATCACTGCAGTAGCATTTTCAGATTGAAAATTTCACAGGTGTCTCTGCTCCGCATTTGGAGGGATGTTCTTAGCTTGTGTGTGGACTAATATCTTAGTTTAACTTCTCTTGATTCTTTGTTAATCTCATTTGCTAATTTCACTCATGCATGATTAGTTTTCTAACATAGCACTCATATCTATTTTCGTTTTGGTATAAATTTGACATTGGTTTATGTTTTCTATTTCAACTTCTTGAATACTCGTATTGGGCAATCTGTTACAACACTTGCAAATTTTCTTTTGGTGCAAGCAAGTATTTCACATTTACTTTGCAAGATTAAACTAGTTTAATTCAGTCATCCACTTTGGTTTCACAAATCTCTTGAAGAACATTGCTTTTTCATTGTCAATTCAATTTATGTGACATTTTGGTTATTATTGAGCATTCTCGTGTCATTGAAGCAATTCGGCATTGATTTTATTTCTTGCAAAAAAGTCAACTTGGAATTCGTGGAGCTACATTGGGTTAAATGTTTCACTTTCACTTCCATTTGAAGATATTGGTATTGTTTATTTAAGCATTGTCTATTATACTCAAGCATCAATACTGCCTTTTTGGAAGCAACAACATTCACTAAAGCAAACATTTAGTACTAATTTGCATCTCTAAAATTAACCTCCAACTTAAGTTGGTTGTATAGATATTAGGGTCCTTCCACCCCTGTTGAATCCTCACCGTGAGATCTAGATTTCAGGGGAGGGTGAGGTCTGGGGACAGTAGTTAAATTGAAACTCACTTTAGAATGTTGTTAATAAAATAAACCAAGAGCACCTTCACATGACAACTTTACTTTTCTTGCAATACATTTTCATGCATAAACTATCTTGAGTTTATTTAATCTTATTGGAAAGCATCATCGTTCTTTCCAGTAGCATTATTTTTGTTTTGCAAGTATTGTGTAACTTTTCATTTGCATTCTTTACTTGCAATTTTGTTGCCTCATGTACTTATTACTTTGGTGGTTATTTAGCTCATGATTATTTAATGTTTTTATCTTTTGTTACTTGAGCACTCTCTTACAAGTAATTTTTCATTTATTGCAAGTGATATTTATATGTTTATCTTGGTCTAACATTTGCTTTGCAAGATTATCGTCATTGTATTTTGAATTTCATTTTGAGCAAACACTTGTCATTTACTTTGAAGCACTGGTCTATATTTTGAATACATTATTGAATATTGCTCATATACTTATATGCTAAGTCACCTGACACAGGGACACGGGACACGATGGACACGCGGGTTCGAGTGTCGGATTCAAACACGGTGACCCCCCGGAACAGGGCACTTCCGGACACGTTATATATATATATCTATATTAAAAATTACATATTTTTTACACAAATTCATACAAATTCATTGATTCAAACATAGATCTTCATCTAGATGTAAGTTTTATGAAGATTTAAGATACATGATACATCGATACATCATACAATCATACATATTACAATGTAATAGACATATTCATCAATGATCCAATATGAGAAAGACAAGATATTGTAGTTTTCTCATTAAGTCGTCAAAATAAAAATGTGTTACATCAGTACTAGCCTCTAGGCTCTAGGTAGTACAATGCCAATGTCAAATAGAAGTAGAAAATACAAAAAAACTACGAGTCTATAAGACTACAATCCTCAAGGCAGTGCTGCAGTAGGTAGCTCATTACTCATGAGTGATCAAACCTCATCATCATAATCAACATCACTGTCCTCATCATGATCATCATTCTCACCACTGCTCTCCTCTTCTGCATCCTCCTCCTCTGTATCCAATGTCATCACTGCATCTGTCGGTGTGGAGGATGACCCCTCTACTATATTGCCATCATCAAATGTGACAGGCTCTAGCACTGGCTCATTGAGATCCAAGTTGGCCAATGCCAACTCAACACTGTTGTCCAGACCCATATCATCATGAAAGACATCCCACATCTTTGTCTTTCCCTTCAACCAATCCTCCCTCTGCCTGTAAAAAAGACGAAGGTTGGTGTGCACATACACCATTGTCTCTGCCCTAGACTGCTCAAGCCTTCTCTTCTTCACACTATACAAATTCCCATATGTGCTCCAATTCCTCTCTCAACAAGAGGATGAAGTCATCTGAGAGAGGAGCCTCATGGCTAACTGCTATAGAGGAGGGCTTGTTGCCCCATGAGTTGCCCACCAAGAATAAGGCTTCTTAGCCCCCCTGTCTTGAATCACATCATAGCCTGCAAATCGCCCAGTGCTAGTGGAAAACTCTGCAAAGGCATCCTCCACCTCATCAAGGGATGCCCTATCCTGAAAAATCCTCCTGAATGCATCTTTCCTCCCTTGTGAGATTTCACTATCCATGTGAGGAAGGAATCTGCAGGAAGGTCCATCATTCAGCCACTCATGGCTGTAGTATTTTGGGTTGAAGGAGTGAGGAAAACAATGTAAAGGTGTGCAATTCTTGTCCCATCTGTTGACAAGAATATCCTGTATGCTGGTGAAGAAGGCCTCTGGTGATGTCTCATACTCTGGGCACTGACTATGTAAAACAATGTTCCTCACAGACTCAATCATGGAATCCCATCCCTCATAAACCTCTCCTATGATGGGTTGGTCTGAATATGAAAATCGAAGCAAGGAAATGATAGGGTCCATGATCTAAATAAGTAGATCTACCTTCTCCCACTAGACATCATCCAACACTTTGTCCTTCACTTTGTTTGAGGCTGTTTGATCCGTCTTTCTCTAAAAAGACCAAAACTCTGAAATAACCATGGCCCCAAGTGCAGTCTTGACCTCCCTCAACCTCTTCAACATTATGAATGAAGAGGAAAACCGTGTATCCGCAATCTTCAACAATGATAGATTAGTGTACTCCTTGTAGATAGTGAGGGCATTTGTATGGTTTTGTACAAAGTTGCGGATATGACGTGCATCTTCAATAATGCTTCCAATCCAAAGCACATTAGAGGCAATAGATTTCAGTGGTAATTTCAATGATTGGACAATGCAAGGTGTCCAAAATATTTGTGGATATTTAGCTTCCACAATTATGCCAGCAACCTTGCAAACAGGTGCATTATCTGTAATGATTTGCACACAAGAATCGACACTTATATCTTCAATAATTTTAATAAATAACTCACCCATATATTGTGCATCCTTGTATTGTCCAACTGCATCCACTGATTTCAAGAAAACTAGACCATTCAAGGATGACACCATGAAGTTGATGAGTGGGTGCCGTGCTAGATCTGTCCATCCATCAGAAACAGTGCTAACCCCAGATGTTGTTCATGCTGATTTAATATGCTCAAGCATTTTGTCCACCTCTTTCTTTGCCTTTGTTAACAATGTGGTTCTAAGCTTCTCTGACCCAGGAGGCACATACCCTGATGGAGCCCCTTGACTTAGAGCTCGACACATCTCAATAGATAGAGGTGACCGTGCAACATTAAAGGATATGAAGTTCTGATAGAAAAAAATGCAATGGTGAGACCAAGCTCTTCCCTCTTCTCTTTCTGGAAAATCTTGTCCATTGGACCAAGTGCAGGTGCCTTTCTTTTTGTTGCTTGTCCCCCACTAAAACTCTCAAATGGGAACTTGTTGCTGCTTTTCCTCAAGAATGGAAGGGGGTCATCATTCTTGTTTTGTTTTGATTTTGATGCCACATTTACCGCACCAACAAATGCCTCTCTCTCCATTTCCTTCCTCTTTGCTAACGACACCTATGTACAAGCTGAAATGCCACAACTTGGCAAAGGCAACAAATGAGCTTTCACACGGTAATATGTGCTCATGAAATGGCTGTGGCAAAAAATGCATTTCCATGCAACATTGCCTCAATTCGCCTTGCTGCCTGGCCTTGCCTCTCTTGTCACATATTTCCACAATGGGTATCTGAGGTCTTGAGTTTGTTTTCCTTGAACATTTGAAGCTGTTGTTGCAGCCCCACTTCCAATAGATGGATTACTTGTAGACCCTGATGAAATAGGGACAGGAGGGGCATCTCCAATGGGGAGATTCTTCCCCTTTCTTTGCCCCTGCCTTGTTGCCCTTGATTGAGCTATGAATACTGTAAAAAATAAACAAAAATGACCAAATTTGTAAAACATATGCACATGCAAACAACAAACCAAATGCAAAAACATAGAGAGACAATGCACTTACCGATTGCTCGAATCTCTTTGAAAACACTCCCTTGCTCCTTGCTACTCCTTGCTCCTTGCTGTTTGCTCAACTCACACACAAGCTTTGGTGAGAAACAATGAGCAAAATCGCACTTTTATAACTTACGGACGCATTTTCGCGCTGGTCGAACCTGAGAAAAAGGGATTCGATCGTGTCCGTATAGGAAACGATCGGGACTCGTCGTGTCCTGTATGGACATGATTGAATCTTGGGTTTCGAACGAATCCCCACGAATCGTGTCGAATTCGCATGATTCGAGACACGTGGCCTAATAACAACGAATTTGGTTTCTTAGCTTATATGCTTATTTACATCTTGGAATTGATTCATGTTTGATAAGTAATTCCTTCTAATATTAGTCTCCTAGAACCTCACATCTTTAACTCAATCTTTCTTTAGGGAGCACTCCGCATAGCTAACCTAGGAGATAGCTTAAACATAGAGTGTCAGGATTAGTGTGACAAACCCTTCTCTGAGTTCCTTGCCACCAACCAAACCTTGTGGGGTTAAAGGCTTTTCTCACTAACTTGTAGGTAGGTGTAGGCGGCAAGGTGTTAATAGGTCCACAATATGTTGTCCAAGTCATAACGGACAATGCTGCAAATTATGTTGCTGTTGGCAAGATGCTTATGGAGAGACATCTTAACCTATTTTGGACACCTTGTGCTACACACTGCATTGGTTTGATGTTGGAGGACATAGGAAAAATTCCTTTTGTCAAAGATATTGTTGAATCATCAAAAAACATTACAAAATTTATATATAATCATGCAAGTGTGCTTCATTTGATGAGAGCATTCACCAACAACAAGGAGATGGTGCGCCCTACCATTACACGGTTTGCCACCAGTTTCATATCTCTTCAATTCCTCTTGAATTCTATGTGGGATGTGAAAAGAATGTTTATTTAAGAGGAGTGGTGTGCTTCGACATATAGCCGCAAACCAGAGGGAGAGGCCATATGCAGCTTAGTTTCATACCAGGAAAGCTTCTGGGTGGGAGTGCAGGTGGTGTGCAACATTACTGAACCTTTGGTAAAGTTTCTTCGATTAGTTGATGGAGAGAAGCCCATAATGGGCTACTTGTATGAGGCCGTGGATAGGGCCAAAAAATCCATTCAGAGCTACTATGATGATAAGGGGGACGAGGGATTTGAGAAACAACTTCTTCTATGGGAAGTGATTGATGAGCGATGGAACAATACACTCCATCGTCCCATTCATGCGGTAGGGATCTTCTTTAACCTCACATTTTCTTATCCCTGTGGTTTTTATATGATGTTGAGGTCATGGGTGGATTCTTCACTTGTGTTCAGAAGATGGTGCCATCTCCAACAGAATGTGTAGAAATATCCAAAGAAATAGAGATATATAGAATGGCAGGTGGCACATTTAGCTTTGACATGGCTATCCATGTTAGGAATACTAAAATGCCATGTAAGATTTAGTTTGTTTCAAAATTCATTGTTTCTTCAAGTTCACAACTTCATACTTTTCTTCAACCTTCAATTTTCAAATTTTCATTATTTTTCTTATGTCTATAACTTTATCTTATTTGTTGTAGATGCACGGTGGAGAATCTACAGTAGCAGAATACTCAATCTCCAAAGGCTTGCCATTCTAATACTCAGCGAAACATGTAGCTCCTCAGGATGCGAGTACAACTAGAGTGTATTTGAAAAAATACACACCAAAAAGCGCAATAGGTTAAAATATTCTAATTGATTTTTTGAATTCATTAAATATTTTTTTTATAATTATTAATTTATTATTTATATTATATAATTTATTAATTTATGACCCTACACCAAAAAGCAGTGTTCCACGGGGACGCGTCCCCCACGGTGGGGGACGCGCTTCCCCACTCCCCCACGCTCCCGAGATGGGGAAACTCCTTGGGAAACTTTCCCCACGTCCCCTTTTTTGGAAAACTTGGGGAAACTCTAGGGAGGCATTTTTCCAGTGACAAAATGCGTTTCTCTTGTAGGGGGGACAAGGGGATGCAGGGGGGATGCAAGAGGGACGCGTCCCCCAAATTTTTTCGCTAATAACAATTTAAAAAAAAAAAAAAAACAATTTATGTATTTCATTGCTTTCTATGTTTATTTTTAGTTCAATTTTCTATGGCTGTTTTAGACTTCAAATATCATTGTCATATGATGAATTTAATTTTTGATGTGCATTGCGTAGTTTCAATTGTCAAATGATGAATTTAATTTAGATGTACCTTGCATAATATTAATGCCCATTGCCAAATGATGAATTTAGATGGAGCATTGCATAATGTCAAATGATAGATTCAATTTAGTAATTTATTTTTAGATTTACATTGATGATTGCAGAAATGTCAAATGATAATTTTACTTCACAATAGTCTCATACAAAATGATAATCATATTTTGATGTGCATTTCATAATTAATAAGATTTACTATCTACTAATTTAGTTATTAACATATTGTTTAGATTTTATTTTTTTTATTTTTATATATTAAATTTTTAATAATTTTATAATTTTTATGGCTTTGACATCCCCCTGTTTCCTCGAAATTTCCCTAAATTTTGGGGTTGCTTGTATATGTCCCCCTTGTGCATATCCCCGCTCCCGCGTTTCCCCATCTAGGAAACTCGGTGGAACATTGCCAAAAAGTGCAATAGGTTAAAATATTCCAATCGATCTTTTGAATTCATTAAATATATTTATTTTATAATTATTAATTTATTATTTATATTATATAATTTATTAATTTATGACCCTTGTACAGGTTGGAGTCCCAACGACTTAATGAAATGGTCTACGTATACTACAATCTTAGATTGTGGGTGAGTCAAATTGAGAGGACACCTGATGTGGAGGCGATCTTATTGGATGCGATTGACACCACTACTGCATGAAGGGTTGAGGCTGAGAGACTATTCATGGAGTCGGCCCGTGATTGATTAGAGGAGGAGGGGGTGACACCACCTACCTTTGTCACTGGTAGAGGACGTGGTCTACCTCCTATAGCTCTTGGTGCTTCAGATTCTAGAGCACAATAGAGTCCATTGCCATCCCCACCAACTTGTTCATCTAGAGGGAAAGTTGTTACATTTTCTCGCAAGAGGGGCAGATGAAATCAGTAGTATTAGTTGTTTGGTTAATTCCTTTGTATATGACATTATGACTCATGATATGAGATACATTATTATATTTTTTTTTGATATTTTGAGGCTGAGTTGGTACTCAGGACTTAGTTTTCAGGACATGATTCATTGTTATGATTCCATAAATGCCCTCCGGATACTGGATGAACCCTTAGCTGTCTCTCCAATTGAAATCGAAACTCCCTCTGCTACTTTGCACCAGCCCAATGTAACTGCTGCTTGGCTGTCTCTGCACTGCTGCTATGGCTCCCTTCTCACTTCTCTTCCCGTACTCTCTATCCTTCAGAAATTCTCCCTCCTGAAGATTTCACTGTCCCCTCTCTGCAATCGAGAATCACTTCGATTCTTCCTTCAGCTGAAGAAATCGACCTCTTGATTCTTTCTCTGTCTGATGTGTTTTCCATAGGCCCCTCACCCTCCTTATATTCTTCTGTTGACTCTTCAACGGCCAAGATTAAAACATAATCAAGGGCTAAGATTAACTTGGAGGTGATCCATGACTTTATCTAGAAGATTCACTCTTAGTTTAATTAATACCCTTTTATTAATCAGTTTCCCTAATTTTAGACTTAGGAAAACATTAAAAAACGATTAATTAATTTAATTAAACCATATCCAAGTGGAATTTTTGAAAACCATTTCTGGGTATTATGGAATACATGTGTCTTATCTTGTATACAAAATTACAAGGCTAGAGCACATCCGATGCTACCATAAATCAACACTAATAGCTTCAGCCCAAAAAGCATTGGTAAAATTTTTATATTTCATCAAGCTCTTCACCCATTCTACTAAGGTTTTGTTCTTCCTACAACTACTGCATTCTGGTGTGGAGTATATGGCACCGTGTATTGTTGTACAATTCCATGGGATTTGCAGTATTTAACAAATTTACCTAATGTATATTCTCTCCCTTGACCATATCGAAGGATCTTAACGTATTTTCTTGTTTGCTTTTCAAACAAAGTTTTAAATATTTGAAATATTCAAATACATCACTCTTCTTTCTCATGAACCCACGTATATTTTGTTCAATCATCAACAAATATCAAGAAATAATATGCTTCTCCTAATGATCTAGTCTGCATAGGCTCAAGCCTCACACACATCCGTATGCACGAGTTCAAGAATATCCCTTTTTATTCTATTTGTATGAGTAGGGAACTATTCCCTATGCATCCTTCTTAATGCACACCCTTCACATGATGAATACTCGTTCTTTAACAATGGAAGTCCCTCTACCATTCTTTTTTTCTGTAGTAGCAACAAGTCGCGATAATTAAGGTGTCCATACCTTTGATGCCAAAGAGATTCTGTTGTCATGCTTGTGGATGCCAATGCCTGATGACTTTTTTTGGTCACATCAAGCTTGTATAAGCTCCAATTCTCACTCCTCTTGCTATTATGTTGTAGTTATCCTCTATATCCTTGACAACACAATGTGACTTAAGGAATTCAACTTTGAGATTTTGATCTACAATGGTGGACACAAAGATTATATTCTTCTAGATTTCAGGGACATACATCACATTCTGTATTTGTCTTACATGGCCATTTGGTTAAGTTACACACACATCACCATAACCTTTGATTTCATGAGATCGGTTATATCCTAAATAGTTGTGAGTACCATTATTATTTTCATGATAGGTATCAAACCATTCCTTTCTGCATGTCATATGAATTGAAGCACTAGAGTCAATAAACCATACATTGTCATCATCATTTTTAATCGATATGGCAACTTCTGAAATGAATAATTTGAGATTATCGAGATTATCACTAATGGAGGCTTCTTGATCAACAAAATTTCCTAAATGCCTTATATGCTTGGACTCATCAATTAATTTTGTATTGCAATCTTTAGCAAATTGTCTAGGCTTACCACAGTTGAAGAATACATTCTTCATCTTCATATAGGTATTTTTCCTTGGTGTTGTTGTGCCTTGATGTGGTTTTGGCAGTGAGTTGCCTCCTTTGTTCTTGACCCACTTCTTCCCTCTATATGGCTACTTCCCTTTTGTCACCAACGCCAAAATTGAATTTTGAGCTCTTCCATTGATATTCTTCTTTATCTATTCTTCTTATAGGAGAATACCTATTAATTCATCAAAGGTAGGAGTTTTTTCCCTAGCTGAAATTCCAATGATAAACATATGATAATCATCTAACATCCCATGCAATGTAATTGTTACTAGACCATTTATGGAAATCTTTTGATTAATAGCACCAAGCTTATCAGAAATTTCTTTGATTCTAGAAAGAAAATTACTAATTCTTTCATTTAGCTCCTGTTACCCACCATTTTGTAGGTGACATCCCTAGGAGAAAATTTTCTCTGAGATGGTCCTTAGTTGGCAGCCAACAACCCCTTGCAGCCACCAACTAGCTCGTTGTGCCATTTCTCTGCCACCTAAGCTAGCCATGTGGTCCCTCACCCATCTGTCATGATCTTATGTTTGAAGGTGGGCCTCTCGAACCTAAAGGTATGCCTTGTCATTTGGTAATTGAGTATTATAGTTTGCTTATCATGGACACTTCTGGGCATGGATTAACGGGGGGATTCAGCGGAAAGAGTGGGTTAGGTCTGTGCTTCTGTCCCTTAGACCTCTTTTGGATGTTACGCTTGGATCTTCGTCCTGTGGGATCTATTTTACTGATCTTTGGGTTTTAGGGTGGTACTACATGGGAAACCCTGATTTTGGTTGCGTGGTCCCGCTCCCCCATCCACATATATCACTCCCCTTCTGATTATTATAACCCCATCCATTATCTTTCCCACCTGGGTCCACATTTCTCCACTGGGTCCACATAGGGTCAGCCTCCCCTTCCCCTTGCCCACACCTTGGGTCAGACCTGAAACGATGCCTCGGAGGTTGATGCAGCTGAAAATAAAAAGTAAAAGCATAATTGGCGACATTCAACAGGAAAGTGTACTAAAAATACAAAATATGGCCGGGACCAACACATTTAGCACATGGGAAAAATTCAAATGCATGAGCTCCACTCCATAACCATGGCCATCACCTTGGTTCCTATAGGCCCTATATGAGCCCACTTTATCATTTTGGAACCCATGATTGTCCCAACTCTTGATGTGCAATGATCCACCCTACCTTAAAGGGGGTATCCACTTCTATACCTTAAACATCATGCTCTTATCTTTTGTGTAACAACCCACACCCTAAGTTCCTACTTCCTAATATTTAACTACTAGTTAAATATAATATCCAAACATAAAGAAAAACTAACCTTAAAGAATAATTAGAATAATTAATTAAACATTCAAAGCACCATGATTAAATACATTCGAATTAATACAAACCATATCATTCGAATGACATCTCTTTAAATACAACCATATGTGACAATTATGACCATCAATTATTCGAATGACATTTCCATAAAGAAAAATTAGAATCTCCTTTATTTAAATGACATTTCCATAAATGACACTCATTCCTTCATTAATGAAAATAAAATCTCGATGGAGTTGTGGCGGTGGAAGTGATGTTGTGGCGGTGGAGGGGATGGTTATTTAAACTATGAGACATGAAGAGGAGGGGGTCTCTTTTGATTCTTACATGAAATTGGAGGTGATGATCACGAGAGTGTTTTTATGAAATTCTGCTTGAAGGGAGACTTGCTGTTCTCGAGATTCTAGGCATGGGGGCAGAGGAGGCGTCCTCTGGATTTGGGATTAAATCCTAAATTGGCTGGGAGGAACATTTTGGTTCTGTAATCTGTCCGCTCAGCTGGAGAGGAGCATCACGGTTCCAGTAGTTATCATCGTGTTCAGTTCATCCAGCAATCATCGATTAAACTCTGGTTTGGAGCTCACCGTTTCCAGGTATTTCTCTGAGCATCAGTTAGTTATTGTGTTTCAGCATCAATTACTTATTGTGTTTCGGTATCAGCTAGTTATTGGGCTTGTGAACTTAGAAATATTTTAAAACCGTGAATCTCTCATTAGATTTTATGTTTAAATCCTCTTGCAATTAATTTCTGCTTAAATATAAGATATCAGATAAGTGTTTTATTGCAAATGATGAACAGAGACATTACACATGGTATCAGAGCCAAGTTTGAAACCTTAGGGACCTTATAGGCCCATTAAATTTTGTTTCCAAGCTTCTGCATGTTTAAACCAGTCTATGGTTGTTTCGGCATGTTTAAACCAGGCTATGACTGTCAATATACCACTTCACTGCCTTTGCTTCTCAGCAATCGATTCTTGCAATCACAAGCAAATGTTGTCACTGCAAACACAAGGTCATCATAAGCTTTTCTTGCTTAACGATCAAACCTTAGTAGCACAAGCAACTCTTTCGACTACAATCCATATCTTAACAACATACACATCTCGACTGTCAGGCTCTAGCAACTTTCAGTGATCTGAAACGCCAACAAGCTCTGTTCAGCACTCTGCCCTTTGTCTCAATATATGCATCAAACCCTAGTTGGTGCAACCTTTGGCGCAGACCTCGAACCCTGGGTCACGTATGTTTTGTCAAAGCAATAACTTCCAAAGCCTGCAAACAATGCTCAACATGATGGCAAGTCCCAACCGCAAACCTTAGTTGTATCAACTCTGCTCAATATGCAATACTCAAAATATCTTACTAACATATTAGCAATGTTTTCAGACTTTTAAAACTTAGTCATACAACGAGATAATAACCCCTCGCAGCGATCATTACAAAAATATTAATAAATAAATTGGTTGCACAATGTATGAATACTCTATCCAGCAAACCTGATCCTTCTTGCAACTCAATCCATTATTTTACAGCATTTTGACCTATAACCATGCAAAATAGCAGTGGTAGGCAAACTCTGATTACAATTCTTTTGGAGGCAAATTACAGCGATAGCAATACAGTCTATACAAATACATCATTCTAGTCAGCATACTCGCTCAATGTGCACATCTAAACTTGGCTACAGCCCTTACACATCTTCTTCAGAAATCTCACTGCGATGGCATTGAATCTCGGGTTCCTTGACCTTACAAACTCAGAGCAATTCCTAATTTAGAATCTCGGATCACCTACAGAATTTAAAACATACCTCAGATTCGACATACTAGGTCTCAGCCACTTCGCTCAATAATGACACTCATCAATCTTAGATCACTAAGACAGGATTCTGAGGTACCTCTAGAGGGGAAACTTATAGCCTTAGTATTTACAATGTGTCTACAGTCTCGCAGAGACAGAACCTCACAGATCATATTCTTGATTTTGACCTCAGAGAAAAATTGCAGAGTCAGTGAGCTTGTCTTAAGTATGAATGAGAGTGTTGCATTTCTTCCCATAAGTTTGCATATCGTTCCATATAGAGAGGTTTGTATATCATTAGAAAGATGGATTTAAATATCAATGAATCATCACATACAGAATGCAGTGTTATAGAGCTTGCACAAAACCACAGTGATACTCGAGTCTAACATGAAAGGATGTCACTAAGATCGCACACAACACTTCAGTGAAATGCTATAAAGAATAATGCCACATAGAGAAGATTTCATGGAGAGCCCAGATGATAAGCTACAACAACTTTGGTTGAAATTTTAGTTCTACCTCAATGTAGTAACGTCAAGTTTGCAAGAATTTGGAGAATTGTCACTACATGACTTAGAATAGATCAACAAAAATTCTTCAGTATTTTCTTAAACATGATCTGTATATCACAGAGATGCTTGAATGACCACAGAGTTAAGAATCATGGCTAGATCTTCAATTCATGCTACAAAACTGCAAAGAGGTACCATCACAGGTTGGACCTTTCTTGCACGGGAGTTCGGCCTTCTCTTACCATCCTTCTGTAGATTGCATTCTCACATCACACACAGTGTATACATAAATCTCGCAGTTTGTGTAACATCAAGTCGATGGCAACATATTAGTTATTAGCATCAATGCTATTTGTTCCTACAACAATAGCATAAAGAGCACCTGTTTGGAGGGGACCGACAGAAGCGTATACATGAGGGTAATGTGATCCTTCTCTTCATACAACTGTTAATACCTCTGATTAGTCGATAACCGACTACACCCACACCGCCCAGCGTGGCTATCGTGCGTATGGGAGCTCTTGGCACCGAGGCAAACTCATTCACAGAGGTGTCGTGGTCGGGCCGGGGGTATGTGTTGTTGTCAATTGTAAAACATGTCAAATATATATGTCGTATGGTTTTAAATTTATATTGTATGGTTTTTAAATGTATGGTTTATATATATATATATATATATATATATATATATATCGTTTGGTATCATTTGATTAAATTTATATCGTATGGTTTTTAAATGTATGGTATTTTATATATATATATATATATATATATCGTTTGGTATCATTTGATTAAATATATATGTCGTATGGTTTTAAATTTATATCGTATGTTTTGTTTTTTGGTTGAATGTATATATAGTAGGGTTTTTAAATATATATACATTGTATGATTTTTAAATATATATATATAACCATGCCATATAAATTACGAATTTAATTTTTTTTTAAACATTTAAATTTTATTAAAATTTATAAATTTAAAAAGTATGTAATAACATAAAGTTAAATGCTGTTATCTATGATTAAAAAGGTATAATGTATATATATATATTATTGTTAAAATAGTAATTATTTTATTGTAAATTGAATAATGCTATTTATATTATAAATAAATTATTTTGGAGTTTGATTTTTTTTTACAAAATAAATTTAAAATCATATTTGACTCTCATTTATTTTATTACAAAAATCAGGAAAGGTTACAATGTTGAGAATGTACCAAAGGAGGCAACATCAGCGAAATGCATTGCCATCACCTCCTCCCTCGCCATCACCATCGCCACCTCATAGATCACCGTCAGTACCTGTTGCTCCAGCACGCGATCTTACCACTGTGATGAGCTCATTGGAAGCCATTTTAGAAACATTACAAGGGTCGCGACCGACTAGTTGCAAGGAGGAACGACGTCATCTAGAAGAAAGACATTCAGAAAAGCCTAAGGATTGTGAGTACAAGCTTCATAGAGAAGATATTTCGCGGGAACTGCAAAAGATTAAACTCCCAGAATTCTCTGGAGGATGAGCTGGAGAACATGTCGAAGCATGGTTGGAAGGGATGATAAGATGCTTCGCGCTAGGAGAATATTCTTCCACTTCTAAAACAAAGATCGGTGTATTCCAACTCAGGGGGAATGCTCTGATTTGGTGGGGAAATCTAGAAAAACAGCTACATCTCACTTCAGATACCGTTCCTTGGGAGTTGTTCGTGGATCGATTCCGTGCGAAATACTTACCACCTTTCTTTCAAGAGCAGCAAGCCGAAGCCTTCCATACTCTAATCCAAGGTAAAAAGACCATGGAAGACTAAGAGACAAAGTTTATGGAACTTGTAAAATATGTTCCTTATCTAGACACGGATGAACGCCAGGCCAAAAGTTTCGTATTTGGATTAAACCCTAGAATCAGGGCCATGGTAAGAATGTGGAAGCCATCGACGGTAGCAAAGGCGGTTGAATGTGCTCGTTATGCAGAAGAACATCTGGGAATTAAAAGGGATTTCAGGCCAGCTGAATCAATACCGCAGGCATTTACAGGAAAAACTCCCCGAAACTTGTTCCGGGGAAATAACTCGAGACCACCTCCTTATGGTAATAGGTTTACCCCAAGAGGAGCGGGAGCAGGAGCTCCCAGGACCATATATGCTATAGCTTCTGAATCCTCAAACATCAGTCCTTGGGAATCTCGAGGAAGTGGTAATCGGGGAAGGAATGGGAGAGGAAGGGGCATCAGGGGACAGAGCTCTTGGTCTAGAAATTCATAGTCGAACTCTCGGGGGCCAGCCCAAGTGGACTGTTGGGGGTGTGGAGGACCTCATCTTCGGCGTGATTGTCGGGAAAACTCTCGGCGAACAGGAAAAGGACCATCATCAGATGCTCAAGGCAATCATAGAATCCATGCTGTCATCAACAACAACCAAGCAGCACATCAATCCACTTTAGTGGAATCTTTAGGTACAATCAACGGAATAAAATTCAAAATCTTATTTGACACTGGAGCTACTGATAGTTTTATTTCATCTTATGCATTAAATAAATGTGGGTTGGCAGCCTGCAAGCAAAACGATTTCAGACAGGTAGAAATGGCTTCGAGAGACCTTCAACCAGTAGAATTAAGTATTGAGGATTGCAAAGTTGATCTAAGAGTCTGTTCGACCAAACTAAAAGTATATGTCACGGCCCTAGGTACTTACGACCTGGTGATAGGAATGGATTGGTTAGAGTCTCATCGAGCATGGGTAGATTGTTCCGGGAAAACAATACTTTGCATGAATGATGAGGGCAAAATAATCCAAATTCAGGGTATTAAGAGAAAATTATCCTTGTGTTTCATCTCAGCTATGCAAATGAAACGGTGCTTAAGGAAGGGTTGTCGAGTGTATGCGGCCCAATTTAGCGGT